>CAUYPK010162422.1:0-28463 GCA_963574355.1 Loris lydekkerianus | reverse complement strand
CCTCCTCAGAAGCAGCATAACAAAATCCAAACTTGGCAAAGAGCCACAGTATACAAAATAATGATAAGAGGCAAAGAGCCGAAATTCATTTTGGCCGGGAGCTGCATGCGGCTCTAGCCGCGTGTTCGCCACCCCTGTTCTGGGGGAAAAATAGCCCATCATTTGTATTATCAAATACGGTATGTATAGGACAGGAACAGAAATGAAAAGAAATCTCAGAGGTCACAGAGGCTGAAATGTCATTAAAAATACAACATGGGAACCAGCACGGTGGCTCGTGCCTGTAATCGTGGCACTCTGGAAAGCCAAGGCAGGTGGATTACTTGAGCTCAGGAGTTCAAGACCAGTCTGAGCAAAAGCAAGACCCCATCTCTTCTAAAAACAGAAAGAAAAAGAAACCTAGCCAGGTGTTGTGATAGATGCCTGTAGTTCCAGCTACTTGGAAAGCTGAGGCAAAAGGATTGCTTGAACCCAAGTGTTTGAGATTGCTGTTGAGTTATGACACCATGGCATTCTACGCAGGGTGATAGTGACAATGTGAGACTCTGTTTCAAAAACAAAACAAAACAAAGAAACATGGCTCTTGTGGCCTAACAGCAGCCTGAGTGGCTCCCACTATATGCAGACTTTGCCATCCCTGCTCAGGTGGCCCTGAGGCTTCACATCTGCACCACACTGCCAACTCTTCTCCCTCTGTCTCCCTTCTGCTTCCTCCCTGGCAGATCCGCTGCCTTCCACACTGCTCGGCTCTTCTTGTCATCCCCTCCCCACTGGTCTCTTCACTTCCGCACAGCTCGATTACCAACCATTTATTCAGAATCCTCTATTGAGCACCTACCAGGTAGCAGGCACTCCTCTAGGCACTGGGCATCGAGTATTAAACAAAACTCTAGCCTATATTCCAGTAGAGAGAAATATAATGAAGTACCCCCAAAAGGATGTCAATGGTGAAAATTGTTACACAAAAAAGGAAAGTCAGTAAGGAAGATGAGGGGATCCACAGGGGGAGGCCTGCGGTTTCAGAAAGACCACCAGGAAAGACGGCACACTGACGGTGAAGTTTGCACAAAGATTGGGTGGAGCTGGGGCGTGAAAGGGATGAGGCCACCTGGAGAAGAGGCTCCCTAGAGGGAATGTGGTGAAAAGGCCTCAAGGCAGCAGCATGCCGGACGTGTCCAGGTGAGTGAGACGCTCATCTGGATCCGAGAGAGAGGGAGTGGAACAGCAAGAAAGCAAGGGAGGAAGTTACTCTTACTGCCACATCAAAAGGGTGCTGGACGGGCGAGAGCTACGATTAGGATACACAAGGGCTGTGATTACACTCCAGCCATCGTTAATACTATTTTTCACAGTAGCTGGCTGGATACTTTCCAAACAGCTTTCATAAAGGTAGCACCATCATGTTTTGTGTGTGGAGTTAATGCAGAGTGTGAGATGTATATATATTTTTTAAAGGTAAAAATAAGAGAGCAAGCACAGTGGTTCAGGCCTATAATCCTAGCAGTGTGGGAGGCCAAGGTGGGAGGATTGCTTGAGCTCAGGAGTTTGAGACTAGCCTGAGCAAAGCAAGACCCTGTATCTACCAAAAATAAAAAAAAATAAAAAAATAGCTGGGCATGGTGTTGCATGCCTGCCGTCTCAGGTATTCAGAAGGCTGAGTCAGTGAGATCACTTGAGCCCAACTTTGAGGTTGCTGTGAGCAAGGCTGGGGCCATGGCACTCTAGCCTGGGCAATAGAGTGAGACTCTGTCCCAAATAAATAAATAAGTAAAAAGGTAAAAATTTAAGTATGCTGATGTGGAAAACTAGAAGGCTTAAGTTGCATTTTACTGAAATGATCAGGAATCTGCTTTTAGCAGTGTTAAATATGAAGTGCTTAGTAGATGCCCAAGCAGAGATGTCAGAGAGATGACAGGATATCTGAATCTGAATTTCAGCAGAAAGATTTGGATAGCAATATAAATCTGAAAAGTGTTTAAGATATCCAAACATATATTAAGCCTCAATACCAGATGAGATTTCTAAGATGTGAGCATATTTAGACAGGAAAAGAGGTCCATATATTAGGCTCAGGGGCAAGTTGAACTTAGAAATCAGAGAGATAGGAAAAACCAGCACGGGAAGCCAACAAGGAAAAGCATGTGCCATTGAGGAAACCAAGAAGATGTAGTCTCCTGGGTGCTTAGCAAAGCAGATGTTTCAACGAAGAAGAAGTGACCGACTGTGTCAAATGATATGAACCATAAAAGCACAACAAAGGCTTGGCCTTCTCTGGATTAGCAATACTGATCTTTGGCAACCTTGAAAAGGACAATGGAAAAAGCCTGACTGGCAGGGATTCTAGAGAGCATAAAAGGAGAGGAATGGCAGACAGCAATATGGACCATTGTGAGGCAGTTTTCTGTGACAGAGAATAGAGAAGTGAGGAGGCAGCCAGAGTAGGACATCCAACAAAGGGAGTTTTAGGCTGGAGGATACAGCAGTGCATTTGTGTAGATGGGAGACCCAGTAGGGAGGGGGCATCAGAGGCATGGAAGAGGACAAAGATTGCTGGAGATCTATCAGCTAGTAATGACAGCAGGCGCGTCAGTGAAAGCAAGAGTCACCCAGCGCCACCAAAGAGACGGCATGCAAGGAAGAAGCAGGTGTGGCCACAGGCAAATTGCTGACGGGAGTGTGTAGAGGGGATTTTGTGCATGACTTTATGCTCCTTGTGAATGAGGAGGAGCTGCCAGTGAGAGTGAAGAGGAGGTGCTGGAGACTTGAGGAAATGAGAAGATGTGACAGTTAAGGAAAGTGAGTGGGAGCGAGAACCCAGGGACAGCTGGTCTGCTGGAGACCAGCAGTCATGAATCTCATTGAGGCCTGTCCATGCTGTTGAGCGTTGTCTGGCTAATTTGCATGTTAGTAGCCATTACATTGGCTTAAACTATGTGATTTTTGATGAGAAAGAGGCAGGGCAGGGCGGGGAGGGCGCTCGTGAGGGATAGATGATGCAGTGGAGTGCCTCACGCCCTACAGGGCAAACACGAGACAGGAGGACAGGCAGGAACTGAGGGAGGGGAGGCCCTGAAGCCTAAGGGCCTACCAGTGCTGTGGTAAATCCATCTGTGCTTCCAGGAGTTGGGGAACAAGGACATGGAGTTGGGAAAGAGCATGCCCAAAGCCATGTGGGAATGGAGTGGTGACCCAGAGTCCTGGGCTTCGGCTGTGAGCCAGGATGAAGAGCCTGGTCAGATCAGGATAGGACTTTGGCTACAGAGAGTCGGGCACATAGGGTCTGCCCAGAACCCCAGCTACCCCTTTATCCTACCCGTGGAGAGAGGAATTCTTAGCTTCAGCATGAGGTTGTTCAGGCGTCATCCTAAACCACTTGATACCTAGGCTCCCCCTGGAGCCCTGACCAGGGAGGAGAGGAGGCCAAGGAGAAGGAGGTTTTAGCAGCAGCACAGGTGGCTTTGGTCCTGTCTGTGGAAGCTGGAGGAGGGCACTCCTTCTGGCCAACGGTGGGAACGGGACTCCACACCTCAAATTCCACCTGCAGAGCATTCTCCATCCAGGAGAAAAGCTTGGCTTGCTCCTCCAGTGCCCACAGTCTTCAGGTTAAAAACCAAGTCTGGGAAATGAGAGGGAAAATCCAGAAGTAAGGAGGGGTGGGTGTCTTTTGCATTCAAACTCCACCCAACACTATCTTACAATGTGATCTGGGGGACATGCACAGTGGCTACTCAGAGACCAAGGGTGAAGGTTACAGTGAACCCATTTGCAGCTGAGCATCAGAAAGAACACTGGGTACTCAGAGCTCTCGGAAAGAGAGTGGCTGTGCTGTTAGGTTGTGGGTTTATATCACTGGAGACACTTGAGCCAAGACTGTATGTAGGATCTGGAGTAAGAAATAATTCAGAGAGGATTCATTCATAAAAGGAGAGGGCAGAGAGGGTTACCAAGTATAGAAATTAACAGGTGCTCCTTGATTTACAGTGGGGCTATGTCCTGAAAAAAAACCCTTGGAAGTTGAAATCATTAAGTTGGAAAGTGAGCATTCGTTTTATAGACATGATGGAATGCAAAAACATAAAATATACAAAAATGGCAAGCAACACAGCATACCGTACAGCCTCAGCATGATGACGTGGCTGATGGGGAGCCCAGCATCACAAGAGAGCATTGTACCACATATCACCAGCCCAGGAAAAGATTAAAATTCCAGGGACAGTTTCTACTAAATTAGTAACCGATGACTTTATGATTGCTTCCACACCATCATGAAGTTGAAAAACTGTTGAGTTGCACCATTGTAAGTTGGGAACCACCTGGGCTATGACCTTTCTTTCAATGATTCTACAATTTATAGTAATAAAGCAAATAAAGCAACATGTTAAGAAATGGCAAGCCAAGTTGCAAGGTAAAGGAATTGATTGTACTATTTTTTGCAAGATAATAAAAAGATTTAAAGAAATAAAACTTCCTTTAAAAAAAAAGTAAGAGTTTCTCGCAACAGGGATTTGGTTAGGTCAAGGTGGTCCTGGGATGAATGTGATTAAAGGTCATGCTGAAAGCAGCACATAACTGATGACATGGGGAAATGTTCAGGAAATGTTGCTTTTAAAAGGACCGGAAAGGAAAAACATCGTATCACTTTGACTGACCCGTCATGTCTGCACTCTCTCCACTAGAAATCCTTGTGCGGTTCTCCTCTGCTCCTTGCCCCTTCCCTTGGCAGGTGAAAGCGGCAGGAAGGTATCTTGCTGACCACCCCTGCCCCATCTGAAACTCCTGAGGTCCCCAGAATTATTTTGCTCCAGTAGGAAAAGGCTAGCAACACACTCCTTCTCATTCCCTCTAGCTAAATTTCTTCTTTGCCTCTCCTTGTGTGGAACTTATAATTAAAACTGCCCAAATATTATATGGCATGACAAGAGGCAGAAATTGAGCTGAAAGTTGAGTTTCAAGGACAATCGGAGCTGCAAGCTGCAAGTCTTTACTATGTTAATGTTTTTCATACTCAACTCCAGGAAAACAGTTGCTGAGGAATGGAGACAACTTAATTCTCCTTTCTCATGAATTTGCTGAGCCTTCTTTACCTTCTCTATTGGACAACACGACTATGGACAACTTCTATTTCCATCTTTCCTCCCCCACTGGTACTTTGCTGTGAGTTGAAAGCTCCTCTGTGACAAAGACAGTGAAAGCTCACCTGGTAACTCAGGGACCCCCAGGTCTTCCAGCCTCCCTGCAGTCAGACTGGAGTCAGATGGCATGTTCTGGCCAATGGACTGTACACAGATGTGGCCGGTGACCTTCTGGCTGAGGTGGTAAAGAGTGTTTCATCTTCTCTACTTCCTTCCCCAGCCCAAGTGACCTGAGAGTCCACAGGTTTCATGACAAAATGTAGCTCAAGTGCCTAGGGCACCAGCCATGTATACCAGAGCTGCCGAGTTTGAATCCAACCCAGGCCCACCAAACAGCGATGACAACTACAACTTAAAAATAGCTGGGCGTTGTGGTAGGTGCCTGTAGTTGCAGCTACTTGGGAGGCTGAGACAAAAGAATCACTTAAGCCCAGGAGTTTGAGGTTGCTGTGAGCTGAGACACCATGGCACTCTACCCAGGGCAACAGCTTGAGACTCTGTCTAAAAAAAAACAAAAAACTTGAAAGTGGTAAGAATTTCTGAGTCACTGCCTGAATGTGAGTCCTGGTAGGATTCCATGCTGGTAGGATTCCATGTTGCGTTAAGTTGCTGAGATCTAAGGCTTGCATTAATTGCCCTGGCTAATCCAAAAATTAGACCTAAAAGAGGGGACCGGCTAACACAGATCTAAGGTATGCGGCTTTGAGTAGCCCATGGCAAGGAATCTGATGGAAGAGACAAGAAAGGCAGACTTCAGCATCATGCTGCGGCAAAACTCTGGGGAAAGCTACTGCCTGCAGTCACACAGAAGGCAGGGCCCTTGTAGCTCTAGAGCAAGACCTGTGTTGGCTGCACTAGGCAAGCTATTTCGAGAAAGACCCAGCCTCAGGAAAGATTTGTCCAGTGTGCAACAAGCAGATGTCAAAGTGAACATAGAAAGTCCAAAACTTCTGAGTCTTAAAGGATTGGAAAAACCAAGTGTTCCCAGATCCCAAACATTAACAGATGGGACTAAAAGCGCTTTAAGAGCAAAAGCACATAAAACCTTTCAATTTGATAAAATGACTAAAAGCAAAGAACAGATGGAAGGTGTGTGGCCCCCACAGTTATGGCTGGGAGCCTCAGGGATGAAACAGAGAAAGTGAGAGCCAAAGTGTTGGGGCAAGAAGAAAGCCAGACAGACAGACACAGAGAAGCTAGAGGCAATAGGACAAGAAAGTAAAGAAATCAAACAACTTCCAGAATGTTCTTGGAATACCCTTTGGGTGTGGCTAATGACGCACGGAACTGTCTGGGGAGCAAATAGATCAGAAGCCTACTTAAAGTTTTAACAGCCTTATTGAGATATAATCCACATACCATAAAATTAACCCATCTAGTATATATAATTGAATGGCCTTTAGTATGTTGTCAAAGTTGTGCAACCATCACCACAATCAATTTCAGGCACTTTCCTCGGTTCCCTCCCCCCAGAACACCCTGTACCCACAGCAGCCACCTCCCATCCCTCCCCACTGCCCCTACCCACCCCCAGCCCTAGGCAGCTACCAATCTACTGACTTTGTCTATAGGTTGCCTATTGTGGAAATTTCATTTGCATAGAATGATAGATTTCTTTCATGTCTGGCTTTTTTAATGTAGCACAATGTTTGCAAGGTTCTTCTATGTCACAGCATTTACCAGTGCTTCCTTGCTCTCTACGGATGATCACATTCTGTTGTCTGGATAGATCACATTTTGTTGATCTTATTATCATCAGTTCATGGGAGTTTTGAATTGTTCCACATTTTGGCTATTGTGAATAATGCTACTATGATTGTTTATGCACATGTCATTATATGGACACGTTTTCAATTTTCTTGGGTACAGGAGGGCTGTCGGGAAAGTATCAGCCACCTATACCTCTATTTTTCATGTTACCTGGGTGATACTTCCCAGACAGCCCTCATATACCTAGGAGTAGAATAGGTGGCGCATGTGGTAATTCTGTGTATAACTCTGAAGAATTGTCAGACTGTTTTCAAAAGTCACTGCACCATTTTACATTCCCATCACCTGTGTACAAGGGTTCTGATTTCTCCACATCCTCACCAGCACTTGTTTTTATCCATGCTTTCTATTATAGCATCCTAGCAGCTGTGGAATAGTATCTCATTATAGTTTTGGTTTGTGTTTGCCTAACAGCTAATGATGTTGAGCATCTTTTCATGTGCTTAGTAGCCATTTGTATACTGTTTGGGGAGAAATGTCTATTGAAGTCCTTTGCCCATTTTTAAATTGGGTTGTCTTTTTATTGTTTAATAATAAGTGTTTTTTTGTATATTCTGAATACTAGACCTTTATCAGATATATGATTTACAAATATTTCTCTCATTCTGTGAGTTGTCTTTTCACTGTCTTGATAGTGCCCTTTGAAACACAAAGGTTTTTAATTGTGATCATGTTCAACCTATCTATTTTTTGCTTTGATGGCTAGTGCTTTTGATGGCATAATGCTTTCCATGACATAGCTAAGAAATGACTCCTGCCTATGCTAATATGCCATTCTGTACACCCCTAGCAACTTTTAATAGTTATGGAAGGCAAGAACTGTCCCATATAAGAATTACCGAGTTATGTTTAAAAAAGAGAGAGAGAGAGATGATACAATACAAAAAATATTCTGAAATGACTAACATATTGAATCAGTGGATAAAAAGCAATACATATTTCTACCAAAAAGAAAAAATAGAGATCAGTCATTAAGACACATCCTGATAAGATTATTGCAATTTGATTAAAGTGTAAATATCATGAACATTCTCTTCCAATATCTCAGCAGAAAAAGGAAGATACCCACAAAGGGGAAATTCTTTTTAGGCTCAGGCATTTCCAACAAGCCATGAGGGAAGATGACGAGAGGAAGTCTACAGAACTCTGTGGGAAAGAAAGTATATTATATTCTTGTCACTGAAGTAATGCTACCTGTCTCCTAGAGCACCCTACCATTCACACCTCACTCTGTGCCCCATGCTATTATTTCCCAAGCTGGATTATAAATTCTTTGGGTACAAGAATACTCCTCTTTCATTCTTCATAATGTAGAACCACAGTCAATATCCGTACCATGTGGTATATGTACATACTCTTGAGACACCTCTGTACCCAGCTCCTCCTGGCTTTTGGAGAGTTGGCTTCTTTCAGGCAATGGTTGTCAAACTTCAGTACAAATGTCAGAATCACCTGGAGGGTTTGGGAACACAGGCTTGTGAAACCTACCATGAGTTCCTGACCATAGTGACACTACCCTGGGCAGGGAGCACACTTCTAGAATCCCTGCTCTAATACAGGGCTCCCCGAATTTGCTGCACATTGCAATCAGCTGGGGAGATTATTAGTGATGTGTGGGCCTCACCCCTATAACCATTTAATTTGCATAAAGAAAAGCACCCAGGTGATTCTAAGGCTCATCCAAGGATGGCAACTACTACCTCAATGCCTAGGCAGGTCTCCCCTTTTCTATCACTGGATCTATCACTTCATCTGGCTCAAGACATGGATATAGACAGATATCTTTCCTTAAATATAATGATTAAGGCAAGGGCTTTGGCAGGTTTATTTATGGGCCTTGTTCCTCAGTGTCTTTAATAGTAATCAATAATGAGTGCTTGAAAATGATTTTTGAATGAAAGAAGGAATTGGGATAAGTCACCAAAAGGAATTAGAATATAATGTCCCTGTAAGAATCCCCTTCCACATCCTTCCACAAACCCTGGCTTTATTTCTGGGATAGTTTCACTCCTTTGAATGTACTTCCCTTCCCCAAATTACCTTACTCTGTGTGACTCAGTCTTGAAGACACCTCCAAATCCCAACCCAGGAGTTAGTGATGCTCCTTGATTTAATCTAAGTCCCCCAGAGGTGGGAGGTGGGGGTGGGGCCAGAGGTTCTGTCCCTTGGTCTGGAGTCAACTCAGAGACCACATCAGATTTATTTTTTTCTAAATTTCTCATCTTTGCAAACAACAAGCATGCCTATTACTTAAATAACCAAGCTCTGTTATATAAAATCTATCCAATGGAGCTTTTTCTCTGTGGCCTCACAGAAATTACTTTTGTCAAGTTCAGCAAGGACTGGCCTCTTGTCAAACACAGCGGTTACCTTTCCGTCTTCATCTCACACCACTTCTCCATAGTTTTGACACCAGTTACCGTTCAGGATGCTTTTCTCACTTGGCTCAGGCTATGCCACAGTCTCCATATACCTCCTCCTCCTCTCATGGCTCCTGCTTTATGTTCTTTTGATAATTCTTTATCTTGGCTCAACTCAAATGTTAGAAGGTCCCTGGAATTTTTTCCTGAATCTTCTTTTTATCTACATGATCTTCACCAGTGATCATACCCAGAAATTGGGAAGAAAAGGAAAGAGAGAGGGTGGCCAGGTCCTCCCATCATAGGATGTGAATATATGTCTATTCATGGGTAGATGGGCATTTAGGGTGCTTCCATGACTTGACTACTAGAACTGGGCTGCAATAAACATTCTGGTGCAAATGTCTTTGTAAAATGATTTTTGTTCATCTGAATAGATACCTAGTAATGATATGGCAGGATCAAACAGTAGGTCAACTTATAGTTCCTTGAGAATTCTCCATACTCCTTTCCAAAAAGGCTGTTTTAGTTTGTAGTCCCACCAGCAGTGTAGAAGTGTTCCATTCTCTCCACATCCACACCAGCATCTGCAATTTGGGGGTTTTGTGATGTGGGCTAATCTTATAGGAGTTAGGTGGTATCTCAAAGTGGTTTTAACCTGCCTCTGGCTAAAAATCCTTTCTCTGTTGTAGACACTTTGTGAATTACCAGTGATTTTTACCCATTCAGAATATACAAAGTTGACTCCTCATTCAGAATCTCCCTGAACACCACAGTGGATTCATTCACTTGGACATGGGACAACTCAATCTTTCTTGGAACGTCCATCTCGCTCAGGGAGGCCTGCTCTTGGGGAGGTCCCTCTTTTTGGTGTTTCATATACAGCTAATTAAAATTCTGACTGGATTTAGGATCAAAGAACCCTGTCCCATTGCATTCCCACATTCTTCCTTCTTCTTTCAGTATCTTCCAAGATCTATTTTAAGATAAGAAGTGTTGTGTACTTTTCAGGAGCCCTTTGACCTGTTCCCATTAAATCAAAAGGGGGAAGTAGGTCTCAGCCCTTCACCTAACAGCCAATCAGTGTGAGACGAAGGCCTGGACAAGTTCCCCACATCCAGTGCCCAGCCAGGACCGTGGTTACTTCTAAAAGCTTCCCTGCCAGTTGGTCCACATAGTCACTTGCTCATAGGATTCCATATTAGTGGGTAATTTTGGAATTAGACCTTGAGAGTACAAGGGAGAAGGGGCAAAGGACAGACAAGTCAGAGAACTTCTGCACATATTAGAAGTTGGTACAAGAAGTTCAAAATGAGCTGCAAGGGAGCAGAGAGAAATAATAGGGCCCTGATCTTTTCCAATTCCCACCCCAGTGTGCTTGGCAGCTCACATGATTCCTTGACTTTTCCAAATATTGGAAAGAAAAAGCAGCCAAGATTTTACGCAAGAATGAAAAGGGCCTGAAGTGCTTCAATTTCCGGGTGGTTAAACAAAAGAGGACACACACCAAGAAAAGCCACTTAAAGTGCCTGCAGAGGAGCTGGATGGTAGAGAAGAGGCATGAAATCCCAGAGGGGAAAAACTAGAAACAGTCTCTCTACTTGGAGATAGCAGGTTGCCACATAGGGGTGTTTGCATAACTGCCTCAGGCTTCTGCCAGTCACAGGATAATGCTGTAAGGCCCACAATTCCTCGAAACTTTAACTAAAACTTAAAGAGTGCTGTTAATTATGAAACACAATCACCACACAAGTAAAGCCGTTTTTATTATAAACACAGAGTGCTTTTTACAGGATGAGACAGTTGTTAGCGTGGGGGGTGCTGATTTCACAAGGATATACACTTGAGAGATGCTGACTGATCGATTGATGGATGGATTGATTTCTCAGGCACAGTGCCTTGGAATAGAGGGACACACAGAGCAGAGTGCAGCCCCTCCGTCAACAATTAACATACACTACCCTCAAGAAAGGAAGAGGAGAGGAATAGAAAAAATTACAAATTGATTCCAGAACTCCCTTTTTTAGGATATGATGGAAATAGTTACTGCATTTATTGAAAAATTCCTCCCAGGGTGTGACTCCTTCAATTATCCTTCCTTTTCCATGGACTCCTTGGTAGTGAGCAGAGGGACAGCGCAGGCACAGCCCAGGAGGAGCCTCGGCTCTCACCTGCACCGAGGGCATCATCCGGGAACATGTGCAGACAGCCGAACCTTCTGACTCTTTCCTGTGCTTGTATACCTGGACATCCATCCTGTACCAGGGGCTTTTATCGTTCCATATGATATAATCACCACTTTTAGTATTACTCGAGGAATCCTGCTGAGCAAAGAGGGATACCTGAACACTGGAGCCACACAAATATCCTTATTTTATTTAAGAAAGAGCAAGGTGAATTTTAGACCTCTAGCCTGCTATATTTGATAAGGGTACTTAAAAAACAATGATGGAACAGCCCATTTATTAATAGCTTGGTTATATTTTTAAAGTAGTAAAGAATCTATCCAACCAAAGGAACTCATTTTTTGATGGAGTCGCGGGACTTCCAGCTCAGAGGAACACAGTGTGATTTCTGGCCAGTGTTTGACTCTACAGAGAAGGAAGGGCTGAGTGAGAGTGTGATGGTTGTAGTTGGTTGAGCAGCAGTGACCCAAGGGCTATTGACTGGTCCGTTGTGGTTAACCTGGAGGAAAGTTTCCTAAGACTATGGGAAGCTCATCCACTAGGTGACAGAATCCGCCTTCCAGAAGATTTCTATACCCAGGAGGAAGATCCAAAATCATATAGGTACAATTTATTAGAAATAAAAAGTTTTAAAAATGTGAAATTCTGATTTCAGAGTTCCACAAATTATTGCACAATTTCAGTGCAGATAACATCTAGCTTGGGAGTGAATTTTGAGAGAAAGGCCTGAGGATGAGTTAGAAATATATTAAAAAAGAAAAATGAAGGTGGGCTTATGCTTCATTCATAGAAGCGTGGAGTCCCCACCAAGGCAGGTCATTAGAGTGTGTCTCAGTTTTCCCAGGATACTTCCTGTTACTTTGTGCATTTGGGTCACAAACGGTTATTGTCCACACTGCCCCCAAACTCTTCCCACTCGTCTCTGCTGGTCATGCCCACAAGACTCACTTTTCTCCCTCTGGTATCCTATTCTTCAGGGCTCAGATTCTAGACAAGATAATAAGTGTTACTTGCCTTTAAAATATTCTTTCTCACCTTACATCTATCAAAAACATAATAATTCTATTTGTCTTTGAATGCCCAGCTCATATCCTGCCTTCTCAGTGTGACTTGTCCCTTTTTCACCAGCAGAAATGACCTTGTCACCCTCTGTGTGCTTATGGACCCACCAGCATGTGGTCCTTAGGGATCTTATCAGTCTTACCAAATACAGTATTGTTTTCTAGGAGAGTTTGTTACATTTCATGGTGTTTAAAACAATTTCTTAGGCAACTGAGGATATAAACTTTATTTTAAAAATAGGTTGTAATATAACATATTTATATTATAAAGAAAAGCGGGAGAGGGGGACTGAAGGAGGGAGGGAGGGAAGAAGGAAGGATTTTAGTGCTGGAAATGTGTGTGCCATCCCCAAGAAGGAATTACAGTCAGGTCAAATGTTACACTGTATGTGAAATTGCTTTGTAAATTATAAAGCTCTATAGTAATGTGAGGTGTTAAATTCTCACACACCTTGAGACACTCAGGTTTCATATTTTTAGGAACCTGATTCTAACCTTTTTCTAACTACATTTATAACCTTACATTTCTCAGTCATAGATCAGTCCCTTAAAACAGAAAAATATTATTGATGCCATGGCCCCAACTTACCCACACACACATACACATACTTGTTGACAGATGTCCAGGATCAGGCATAAGACAACTGATTCTAAACCCAATACCTCCACACATTATCTAGGGAAACTAGGTATGTAGAAAAATATGTCTCTAAGCTCAGCAATAATTTATTAAAAGGTCAGGAGGATATATAAGCATTTTCCCCCTGAAGCTTATGTCAACAAAACCAAAGGAAAATGCAAGTATAAAATATATTACATTTCAAGTCAGTAAGGGCTGGTTCAAAAACTGCTGGTTTAAAGCAGAGCTGGCCGTGCAACTGCAAGTGGTAAGCAAGTCTGGCCCAAGAGAAAACTGTACCCAACTATTTGCCCCCAAAATGGAAAGAGAGTGGTTCGGGGAAAGGATTAATTCTACAGCAGGTTTTTACATGAACAAACCTAATTTGTTTTGAATACAAGTTTCTCGATTTTTTTTCTTTTTAAACTGGATTCTTAGTCATTTCTATTGATTTGTCTCTAATCCCTACTTTTTGCTGAGATCTCAAATTTCCCAACCTTGGTACTTTTCAGGAATATGACCTTTACGTGAATGACAGTAAATCCCTCAATATACCCCCACTGTCTCTTATGTACCTATGATAGATTGGTGTAGGCAAAGACTTTTATCCAAAGAGACTCCTAGAGGAAGATTCTAGCTCTGAACCACCATGTCTCTGCATATAGCATGGTAGCTAGAGGCAGCGGCTCGGCCTTCTGCCCATTTGTATTGGAATGAAGAGCTTCTCATATAATACTTGAAGTTGGACATAAATACATCAAAGATTTGGAAGAGATTATGGCAAGCTGTGAGAATAAAACTCAGATTTGTTTATGACACTACCTCAAAGCAAAGATCTGAAGGGGACTTTCTTTTCCAAATCCAGGGTCATTTGACACAAGGCTGATGGTGAAATGTACCCAAATATTCAAAACCAAGATTGTTCCACTCAAACAGTAAAGGGCGTCAGCCTGTGAAAATTACATTGGTTAAAAAAAAAAAAAAAAAAAATCTCATTTAACTTGCTGCAAATCCAACCCATTAAGTTCCCCTGTAAAGTGAGTTTATTGAGCATATGGAACTTGCTGGCTTCTTGGGATATTGCAAAGGCAGATTGTTGATGGAGAATATTATGCACTTTTCCCTATTTCCTACTTCAAATTTATTATTTTCTGCTTTTAAAATATTTTTTGCAGAGAGTAAAGTTCGATTTAAGCCAAAACCTCAATCCTTATATTTGATTTCAGAACATATTGTAAGTGGACACTTGAAAATAAATATTAAAAGCACTTGTTCTTTTTTAACTAATCCATAACAATGAATTTAAAACAAACTTTCTGAGATGCTTATCAACTTCAAGATGTGCAAAAATTCTTCGAACACATGAAAATCTTACTTTTAAACAGCATGATATTTACATCACCCCCAAAACGACATAATCAATATGTTTTTTCTCCCTATACGACACCCAGACAGCTTTTGAGATGAAGAATCACTAAATTTAAAGCCATGATCCTATTGTTAATCTGAAACAAAATTGCCATAAAAACATTACAGAGTATCCAAATATTCTAGAAACATAAAGGAAATAGTATATTTATTGTACTTTTCAGACTAAAAATGAACCTACTGTTTTACGTTTAAAGTTACTTTACCTACAAAGGTGTCTGGAGGTTGAGGGAAAACGTAATAAATATATTACTTGAAAATGTAAGTAATAAACTATTTGAAATAAGTTTATCCTCTGTTTCCAGACTTTTCAGACAGCTTGTATATTATTTTGGCTCAGATAGCATTTTAAATACTAATGAATTACATATGGGTAGCAAAATTACTGCCCAATATTGGCTAAAGATATGAATGTAGATATTGATCTACAGAGGGAAGCTGATTAGGACAAGGGACAGGGAGTAGAAGCTCTCTGAACCCACATGTTAAACAACAAAGCAAAAACCTAGAACCAAAATTAGGGGCTAACTTTCCCCAGGGGAACAGGTTTCTAATAAGTACACAGTGATTGACATTCTGAGATAGTCAACAATGCATGACTTAGGTGGTGATGGTTAGCTCCAAGTAAATTATTTGTCCATTTATTCCACACACATGTATTGAGTGCCTACCCTGTGCCAGGCACATGCCAAGCATCATGACTCCTGAGAAGCTCTAGTGGCAATTAAGCACAACGTTCCTAAAGGCACACCTCTCTATGAAATACAGCTGAATTCACGGCACTAACTCACCTCCTCTGAACACTCCAGAAAAGTGTGCCCAAGAGGGCCATTAACAGAGTGCATCCCCACAGAAAAGCCTTGGTTCTTCTATGAAATGAAGTTTCTGGGCCTTTAGGGGACCCTGTTGTGTGTATGTGTGGGGTGACTGCTATTTGGTGGTCCCAAGTAGAGCTGGTACCCCACTCTAAACTCACATAAGCTATCAGAAAGCCATCCAGAGTAAAGGTGCATTTAATTTTAATCCTTACTGGGTAACAAACTGATTAGATGGTCAATAGGCAATGCAGCATTACAATTTGTTAACTGCCACATATCAGCTTAATCAGTTTAAGACTATTGCTGCTGCAACCCAAGCAAGGCCCTCAACTCAATTCATTTTCTGAGCCAGATGTTCCTCTGCATCTGTCCCTCCAGACATTCAAACTGACATTCAAATACATGCCTAGAGATGTGCTAGCTCCAGATCTCAAGCCATTCCTCCTTCAGAATTGTCCAGGGAAGTTTTAATACCTCTGATGTCTTCTCCCTCAAGCCACCTCCATCTCAGACTCTCCAAAAATGCTCTCTCCCACCAAGTCCAGCCCTCAGTCCTCACACTCCATCCTGATACTGCAAGAACTCTTGATAATGTTAGTCAGTCAATACCCGAATTGAGGTCTAAAAGAAGTAGCAATCTAAGTAGCAATCTAAGCAGGTGAAACATGGAAAAGCTGGACATAGCAGAGAATCCCAACAACAGAGTTATTCTAGTGTAAAACACCGTCACTCCCACGTCCATTGCACCTGGGGTTTTCTCTGGATATTACTGGCAGATAAATGTCCCTAATCTACCACTTAAAATCTGGATTAATTCTGATAACAAAGACCCAAACTTATGGTTTGCAGCTCTATCCATAATAGGGGCTCAGGCTCTTTCTCGGTTGATTTTCCTCTTTCCCCAAAGTGGGAATCCATGAGAGCCTCTGGGCCATACTCACCAGAGCCACCAAGGACAGCTGTGGAAAGAGAGAGCCTGGCCTGCCTTTAGGGACGAGGCACACAGCTTCTGAGGGGGAACCCAGGTATGTGGCCACAAGGGGGGCTCCAGGTAAAGTCTGCATTTACTCCACAGTACATGCCCCAACAGTCCTACTGCTACGGGAGATGAAAAAAGGGGTACTGAGAAGCAGGGGAGGCTCTGCCATCCCAGAGCACTTCATGCATCTGTGCTGAGCACCTGCAGTGACGTAGAATGCAGCGCAGGCCTCCCCAGCCGACCGCCAGGGGCTCTGCACAGCTCTGGCTTTCAGCAGCCCTCAAAGGTCTCATTTACACGTGGTCCACTGCGTTCCTCCAGTCTCAGAGCCTGGATCAGTGCCTAGCCTCCATGTATCTCTCCCTTCTTGCTGCATCCCACAGTACCCTTCCTCTTCTGAACTCCTTTGACCTTGTGACTAGCCAACCTCTCACCCATTGATCATTTTAGGGAACCCTATTACATGCGGGCCTCACACCCTCACCCTCAACCTGCCCAGGGCTGTCCTGCTGCCTGGACTTTCTTGGGCTCTGCCCAGCAGGGACTGGAGTACTGGGGAGTGCTCCCAGAAGCAGCCAGGGCCAAGGATGGGAAAGGGGTTAGAAGAGACCTACTCATCTACCTGACCCCTGGGCAGGCTGACCCCAGCTCGTGTTCCCGCTGTTTGGCAGTGCTGCCAGTGGCTTCCGCTGCCTTCCTCCCTTCCCATCTCACTTTCTTTGGCTCTCCTTCCTACCCATGGTTCCTAGATCACTCCTATTAAACTGCTAATCCTGTCTCAGTGTCTACCTCTGGGGAAATCTGTATTAAGCAGAGTTCTCCAAGGAAACAGAACTTATGAGGGGAGGGGGAGATTTATTATAAGAAATTGTTTCACACAATTATGGAAGCTACATGCTAATTCACTGACGTGCAATTCATAGTTTACATGAAAATCCATTGTCCACTCTTCTCCCAAATGTCAGCAATTCAGAATGCGCAGCAAATGGTTCCATTTACAGAAGAGCATGAGTGAGCCCTTAGAACAGCCTGGACAGCCCAGGAACATGGTCCTCTCCCCCCTCCCCTCCCAGCCTTCCCCACCCCTTACTCTTCCTTCCTTTCCACAGGGAGAAGCTTATTAAAGAGATAAATATTTCCATCAGGCACAGTGATGCAGAAGCTGCGTACTGTTTGGATTTGCACCATATCATTTTTGTTATCTCCCCAGGTTGTTTATAAAATTTTTGCAGTTGTGTGTGGGCATATAGGTAAAAATTTTTCAAGCATTTTGCATGCTATAAAAGCCTGAAGAAACGCTGCCAAATGTATTCCCTTCTTGCTTTTTAAACTCGTATACATTTAAAGAGATATTCAATACTTTTGTTTTTGACTTGGTTACTCATAGCCCATTAAAGTGTTGTCTTTTAAAAGCTATCTGCTATTCAAGGAGCCTTGGGAGCCCATTTAACAATCCTTTTCAAGTCCTTTTTCTCTGAAACAGGAAGTTGCATTTTGCCAAGAGTAAACACTCTCTGAGCAGACTGAGGTATGGCCAGGCTGTATAGATGGCTGGCCGAGTTTACTGTCCCATCGCTCATGGGACTCTCACCAGGGGGAACCTTGATCAAGACAATTAGAGTTAGAAGCAATACAGCAAAAAATAGAATCTTAAAAACCAACCAGGAACTAGGTTTTTCTGTGTGTCTGAAACTATAGATGACCAGAGAAGACAAGTATCTCTCAAAATCCAGAAAATTCTCAGATCTGGGGAGGGCTATTATTCCTTTCCAGGTTACTTTGGCTTAACACACCAGCAAACAAGTCAGACAGAGTGCAACTACCAGCCACCATCTGATTTTATCACTCAATATTTTATTTTGCTTTTAATTAGCCCTGCAGTAAATAACCAAAGAAACAGCTGTCCAATACTTAGAGGTCATACACATAGGAAAATGTGCCAGAGAAGTTGAGCTTTCTTTCTTTTTCTGACTGATTCCTATCTGTTGGCCAAGGTATGGGCTTAAGGAAAATAGCTTATAATAGTTTCTTAAGGCTGCCATAACAAACTATTACAGACTGGGTGAATTAAAACCACAGAAATATTTTCTCCCTTGAGTCTGGAAACTAGAAGTTTGCAAAAAACAGCGTCAGCAGGGTCATATCCCCTCTGAAGTCCCTACGGCAGGATCCTTCCTTCCTCGTCCAGCTTCTGGTGTCAACAGCAGCACCTGGTGCTTCCTGGTTTGCAGATGCATTGGTCCAATTTGCTTCTGTGGCCACAAGGCCACCTTCTTTCTGTGTGTTTCTGTCTTATAAGGACTCCAGTCATATTAGATTTGAGGCCCACTCTACTCCAGTATGAATGCATCTTGACTAATTACATCTACAAAAACCCTATTTCCAAGTAAAATCACATTACAAGACTCTAGACAGACATGAATTTTGGAGCAAAAATATTCAACTGTGTGGAGTCCACCTGCTAGCCCCCAAAAGTGCATATTTGTCCCATGGGTAAAATACATTCACACCCTTCTAACTTCCCCCCAAATCATAACCCATTGAAGCAGTAATTTTAAGGCCAAAATCTCCTCTAAATATCTTCAATTCAAAAAGTCACAAATCTCATCATCTAAGCAGGTATGGATGAGATTTTTGGTCTGAGTCAGACTTGGGCAAAATTACTCTTCATCTGTGGACATGTGTAGGTAGAAAACAAGTCATTTGCTGCCAAAACACAATGATAGAACAAACACAGAATAGGTACTCTCATTCCAAAATGGGAAAATGGAAAGAAAAAAGGAATCCCTTGTCCCAAGCAAGTTCAAAACTCAACAGAGCTAATTTCCCTAGGTGGAAAGCCTGAGAACCATCCTTTATGTCTCTACGCTCTGTCCTCTGGTTGGTGGATACCCCAGCATAAGTTCTGCCGGCATCCCTGTCTGGGCAGCTTGTTTCCCACTTGTAGGATCCCAGAAGTCTGACAACTTTCCTTCATTTCATTCTGTCTGTGTACTCTACAATCCAAGCTGGCAGTGTTTGGGCTGTAGTGTTCCGGCTGACACATTGCTGGTTATCTATAAATGCTAGCAGGATCCATGACAGCCAACCTGAGGGTCTCCCACAAATCTTTTCTAAATAGTCCCCTCCCTTTCCCTGGTATCTGCTGAAATGGTTGAGTGCACCCATGAGTCACACGCCTAATCCCTTCCACAAAGTTTTGTCTACCCCACTCTTAGCCTTTTCTCTAGAGCACTCCTTGGCACCTTTGGCAATGATAGGTTGAGAGTTTTCTAAATCATCAAATGGTGCTTGCTTTTTGCTAATAGTTCCTTCTTTAATTTACTTCCTTCCTCCCATGTTTTATTATAGGCAGCACAAAAAAAAAAAAAAAAAAAAAAAAAAAAAAAGACAGGCTACAACATTCACACTTTGCTTGGAGAGCTCTTTAAGTATCCAAGTTCATCACTTACAAATTCTACTTTTCACCCAATGGTAGAACATAGTTTAACCAAAATTCCTGCCATTTTATATCAAACCTCACCTTTCCCACAGTGCACAATAAATAACATGTTTCTGATTTCCTTCTAAGTTCTTACCAGAAGCATCTTTAATATTCATATCTCTAGCAACATTCTATTTATGACAATATCTGTACTCTCTAAGACAATATCTGCCTCTAAGACAATGGAAATTTTCTCTACTATCCTCTTCACTTCCTTCTGAGACCTCACCAAAATTGACTTTAACATCCTTATTTCTACCAACAGTCTCTTCAAGACAATTTAGGCTTTTTTAGTATGTGCCTCGACATTTTCCAATCTCTATCCACTACCCAATGCCAAAGCCACTTCCACATTTTCAGATATTTACTACAAAAGAACATGCGTTCCCAGTGCTAAAATGTGTATCAGTCAGGGTTCTCAGAAACAAAATCCATAAATAGGGTACGTATATCCATGTATACATATGTAAAACTCCTACTAAATATTATGAATGCTATATATGTGTTATATATTATTTATTAATATACTACATAAACATCTACTCCTACATCTACATACACACCCAGAGATTGATTTATTTGAAAGAATTAGATATTACAGTACTGTGAGGATTGGCAAGTCTAAAATGTGTAGAGCAGGTTGGCAGGCAGTAAACTCAAGCAAGGAGTAGGTATTTCAGTCTTTTTTTTTTTTTTTTATTAAATCATAGCTGTGTACATTAATGCAATTATGGGGCACCATACACTGGTTTTATAGACCGTTTGGCATATTTTCATCACACTGGTTAACATAGCCTTCCTGGCATTTTCTTAGTGGTACTTCAGTCTTGATGCAGAAATTCTTCTCTGGGAAATATCAGGTTTGCTCTTAAGGCCTTTGACTGATTGAGTGAGGTCCACTCACATTATCCTTGGTAATTTTCTTCACTTTTCAAAGTCAAATGACTGAAGGTATTAGCCACATCTACAAAACACCTTCACTATCTAGTTTGGTATTTAATTAAATACCTGTTAAAGTGACACATTAAACTAACCGCCACACATTCCCAATTTAATGACACCCCCTAAGGATTAAAATCATTTGTTCATGTTTTATGGATCATTATTTTACATGTTTTTAAAATTCAGTTGGCCTGAAATGAAATTACTATGTGAACTTTAGGGCAATATAATTACTTTACCTATCAAAGTTCAGAGATAAACATGGCGAAGATAAAAGGAACAGTCCATGCACAAATAGCTAACTTCTCATTTTTACAGCTTAAACAGGTAAGTGCCTTGAAGAGGAGTAAGGCAAAGATACTCCTATGCAATTTGCAATTAATGACTCCCCTGAGTCAAGAAAGCATGCACCAGAGATTATAGGAAAGCACACTTGATTTTGATTTTTTTATTTGACTTGTTAAAAGAATCTTTACTTCTCCTGGCTGCAAAAATAGTATGTACTCACTTTAGGTAATTTAGAAAATAAAAGGAAGTAAAGAAGAGAAGGAGCCATCATTTATGATTCCACTTCAGAAACACCCATTCCCAATATTGTAATGTTATTTTTCAAGTATCTTTTGCTCACTATATTTACATGTATTTATACATACACATGTACATTCCAGAAATACTTATATGTAGATATATACAGAGGCCCATGTACATTTAATTTAAAACATCATGAAATTTTACATTTCTAGTTTAGAAATCTCCTTTTCCCAACAATTACATCCTTCAAAAAAATTCAATGTGTATCAAAACCCATATTCTAGAACAGATGTCTAGAGGTTATTAAATAAAAATCTATTTTTCATTCAAAGCAACAAGATTTAATAATAAGATTAGCATGTAATAATAAGATTGAGACACAGATTCCTTACTGAGATAACTCAGTGTGTGGGCCTAGAATACTTATTTTCACAAGACTCATTAAGCACTTTTCCTGCATGTTTGACATCACATGTTTGATAGAAGAATTAAAATCTGTATAGGAAGACATCTCAAACTCTAGATTTCACAACTCAGATAATCTCTCCCTGTAGATAATCCCACATGCACATTCTAGTCATCAAGTCTTGGACTAGCCCTCATATTGCTTAGCATTATATACCTCATTAATATGTCTAATTACAAACTAATCTGAAAAAATCCTGCTAGTGATTATAAACTAATATGTGATTTGATTTTAAAGTATCACAGAGCTGAGAAACTGAGAGTCTAGAACTTAATGCCTCTCATCTAAGTCAGAGGTAGGTCTGGAAGGGAGGCCTCACAACGCAGTGGGGCATGCTCTTTTTTCCTGACCTCCTGTCCAAGAATGTGTTCAGAGGAACATTAGTTCCAAAATACACCCCAGGAAAGTGTTCCATTAGTAGCTTATTGGGCTGTTGGTATATTTAACCTCTTAGAGATTCATAATTAAGTCACTTTCCTTACCCAGCATTTTCCAAACACACGTTATCCCAGAATTTAATGCCCTAGCTTGAGTATTTGGGATAAGGAGCTGGTTTGGGAATTTGCACAGATATGGGGAGGAAAGGGTCTGTATTTAATTTCTCTTTTATATTTTGATATTTTAATAGCAAATTCCTCCATAACCAATTTGGTCAATCATGCAGTTTGTGCTTATTTACATTAATGACAGAAGTTAGAGACAGAGAAAATCCAAAACAGCAGGCTGTTAAAGAAATAACAAAGAATTGGCCTTGGAGTGAGCTGTTGAACTGATATTAACGTATGATGAAGTATAGCAGAATGGATTAGACAGTGATCCAAATACTCTAGCCATCTTGAGGCACTGTGAATGAACTTGAGAAATGGTATGTGTCTTTTCACAACTTGGCTGCACATACAAATATGCACATGTTTTTTGCTCTGGGGATTCAAACTGAACAGCAAAGGCTCAATATGAAGATGTACTCCAGATAATAGCACTGTCTTTCAAAAAGACAAAACCAAGAGTGTCACTGATGTGCTCAAAAATTCCACTGCCTCTTTCTGTTCTAAAGATGAAAGGCCAAACTTCACATAGTACTTAAGGTGCTTCCGAATCTGCCCCAAACCCACACCTGACTCTCAATTATCCACAAGGGAAGGCTCTGCCACCTCCCTCCCCTTCCTTGTCCGCAATGTGTTTCTCTCTCCTTCCCAGATTAGTGTATTGGTTTCCTATTGCTGTGTAACAAGCATAACATAACTACACAAATGTGTTATCTTATGGTTTAGTAGGTATAAAGTCTGACCTGAGTCTCATCATGCTAGAAAGCAAGGTGTAAGCAGGGCTGCTTTCATTTCTGGAGGCTCTAGAGGGGTATCCATTTTCGCATCTTTTCCTGCCTTTAGAGGTCATGGATTCATTGGGTGATGGCCTCGTCACTGTCAGTGAGGCAACATAGTATCTCTCTGACCATCCTTCCAGAGTCAACTCCCTCCAAACTTCTTCTAATGCCTCCCTCTTCCATCTATAAGAATGTGGTTATATTGGGCCCACCCAGACAATTCAAGACAATCTCCCCATTAAGGTCAACTGATATTGATTCCATCTGCAATCTTACTTCCCCTCCGCCGTGTTAGGTAATGCATTCCCCAGTTCCCGGGATTAGGAAATAGAGATCTCTGATATTGGGAGGGCATTATTTTGCTATTGCACATTTCTAGCGCCCTTCCCCTATGGAGGTTCTGTGTTCCTGCAGCATATTTGTTTTGCTTGCTTCTGTCATACTTCTTATCACAGACTGATTTGTTCTCTTATTTGCTTCTAAATATATTCTCCACTTCATTATAAGCTCCTTAAGAACAAAGTCCACTCTTTAATTACATTCATGTCTCCTGAGACCAGGTGTAGCCATTGGTACAAAGAACATTTTCAAAGACTGGTATTTTCCTTTGCCTTCTCTATGATTTTCTTGCTCCATTTTAGAGTCAATTAGTATTCAACAGCAGAAGCAAGCACATCTGATGTTCACAGAGCCTTCATGAAGGAGATTAGGTAACAAATCTGTAAAATTATCAACACAAATCAAAGGATAATTCCAATGAACATTATTACCATTTTGTAAGATCTTCTTATAAAATTGAACCAATGGTCACTTTTTTAGGCTTACAACTTCAGGCTGACTTTTCCAAACCAGCTTCACTCAAGCAATAGATCCATAGTGAAAGAATATTTTCACACTTTTCATGCATGTCTTTTTAAAAATTTGAAGTACATATTTAAAGTAAAAAATAAACATTAAGAATCTGTATCTGCAGACAGGACCCAGCAGAAAATCACACATTCACCAGGTTAAGAGAGTTAATAATGCAATCATTCAAAATATGTGGGCAGAGTTTAGGAATAGCAATGAGAAGTTGTGCAGCATCTCAGGGCTAATGATAGTGGGGCGTTCTCACCACTCTTTGACCTGAGGGGACAGGAGAGGAGAAGTTACTGGAACCCAGAGAAGGAAGTCCCCTGTGAGATATGGCCATGTAGAGGGGCCTCACTTTTCTTTCTGCTTTCAATCACCTACCTGCTGGTGTTTCCCAGTGGCCCCAACCAGGCAGAAAAGAAACGATATCAAATAAATCATAAGTCAATGAAACAGATAATGTAAGACCAATAGAAAAGACCAATGGGGAGGAAAAGCTGATTGAGAGGCTCAACAAAATGGTAAACTACTAGCCAGATCAATCAGGAAAAAGAGAGGAGACACAAACTACTGATACAAGGAAAGGAAGTGGACTTCTCCACAGATCCTACAAACATTTGAAAGGATGATAAAGGAATATTGTGAGCCACGTTATGATAATAAATTCCATAGCTTTAGATGAATGGCAATGAAATGTGTTTCCTTGAAAGACACAAACTAACAGAGCTCCCTCAAGAGGAGGCTCCCTTGCCAGCTTAAAGCCTTGGTTAGGGAGTATCCTCCAGGCCTTGCCAGGAAAAAGGAGGAGAAGGATCTGGTTGGGAAGCAGCCAAGCAAACTACCCTAAAAAGTTTATTTCAACTTTCCCACTCTCATGGGCCACAGAATAGGGACGTTCCAGCAATTGAACCTCTTTAACTCCAGGTCATCATTGAGTCCAGGCTTCAATTAGTGAATGTGGTAGATTCAAGCCAACACATTAAATTCCAGATCTTGACTGTATACATTCAGGTCAATAAATATAGCCCTACCACTTCTTATATTTAATTTTTACTGGTCTAGGGCCTTCGTGTGCACGCTGTGCATGCTCCATAGCCTCTAGCAGATACAGATTGGCAAGAACCTGCAATTCCTTGGGTGGACAAACCATCATCTCCACAAATAAGTTTTGTGCTCCTCTATCTGGGTTCAGTTGGGATCTAATTATCATTATGGGCCAGGGGGCACATGGGCTGGTAGAGCTTTACAGCTGAGAACCTGCATCCTTTTATGAGCAAATTCCCCAGGTGCATGGGAAAGGGGTGGCCTAAAGGCAAGTTTCAAACTTCTAGTCTCTTCTGTTTTGGGCCCAATGGCCCCATCCCATGTCTCAGTGTCCCACTCCTTCCCTACCAGTGCCAATACCTGAGAGTAAGAGCCACAGACTGTGCATCTATTGACATTGCAACTCTGCAACCCGTAGGCCTCAAGTCCCATGGCTGCTACCTCAACTGCATCAGCTGTGAAACTGCAGGATGTCAGGGACTCCTACAAAGATGCCAGACTTTTCCACTGCCTGAGTGTGTTCTGAGTAAAACAGAAATGATTATCTCCATCATCACAATCTTCAATTTCTCCTTTTCTCTGTATGCTATTTCTAGTGCTAACAGAAACAACCAGCTGACCTCATGATCCTTACCATTATTGCTGTTGTCAGAGCAACCAGGGCTATGATCCCGAATCCTTCACTTGCACTTCATCTCCCGCCACCGATGCTACAGCTTATCAGAGTCCCATCTCCTGGTAAAGCTATTTGTATATTTCTCCTCTATATGTTCAACCCAACACCAAAATTCCCTTCTCAGGGTTTGTTTCTTGGGGCAGTTTCCAGTTCCAACTATGCCAGTCAGATGTTACATTTTGTTAAACTCAAATAAAAGTAACTGAGAAAATTTAATAAAGGAATCATTTTAAAAGGCTTGAGCAAAAATAGAGATAGATGATAGCCAGATAATTGACAGATAACAGATAAATAATAGGTCATATGTAGATGACATGGATGATAGACAACTGGTAGATGATTGATTGATTGATAAATGGATATCGTGGGAGGCTTCCAAGGAACCCTGTTAGGGACAATGAGAGATCCATTACAACATTATAACAATATGAAAAGAGCTAGGAAGAGAAAGTTGTGGCCTTGACAGAGGGATGAGCCCAAACTATGGTCCCTGGATGGAGCCAGAGGAATCAACAGCCCAACCTCACTCTTCTTGCAAAGACCTCATTGATGCAGAGCCTGTGGGTTAACCTCGGTGAGGGGGGGGCACTGTGGGGAAAAGGGTGGACCAAGGACCTGGAGGCCCACAGGGATCATACCTAGCATTTGGTCTGTCCAAAACCTCACCTTATCAAATCCCTAGGCCACACAGAGATGGTGACACTGCTAGGGCTGCCCTGACTCCAGTTTTATCCCATTATGACCCACGCTGTCCTCCAATGCTCTGACAAAAAGCAAACTAATGTTCACTTAAGTTTCATTGTAAATGAACATGTCCTGTTAGTGAAGATGTGTTTGACCTCTCATATGTCCTATTTCCCTAGAGCCATCACTGCTGTCAGGGAGTTGGCTAATCCAATAAATCCGTTTATGTTTATGAAGCCAACCATACTAAGAACTTCAGGCATTGTTTATATCCTGTGAGAACTCAAAGCAGACAGCACCTCACCGTGGTGCTCACTCTACCGATTGGTAGATTTCTCAGTGTCATCTCCTTGAAATTACTACTATGCTGTCCTTTAACTAACAGTATAGTGCTTCCTAAGTTAACAAGGTCAAATAGTTTAAAGCATTTTGTTTAGAAAAAAAGAACCTGATGAAAAAAGTAATTCAATAAAATAAGAACAATATCCTTATTTTTCCAGTAGAAAGCACACCTTTTAAAATTCCAATATTAAATTCCTTTTTAAAAATCTTCAAATAAGGATAACATTTTATTGTGAATTATCACAATTTGGGTTTTAAAAGTTGTATTCCTAAAAGTTACATAGTCTGCCTCCAGTAAAATAGAACAGTAGAGAAAAAGAATGTTTCTTTTCATTTGCACAGAATGATGGGGATGTTTGTAAACTAGGAACAGAGAAGGAAGTTTAGAAAAGGAAAATTGCTGAAATAGAAAAGGTCTGGGGAAAAATACCTTATCCAATTGAAAAATCTCTGCCATGCAGCATTAAGGTCGGTGCTGGTTAAAGCTATGCAATGAACAGGGTTGGTATTTGATAATTTAATGGCTGTATCTTTATCCAGTTGTTAGCAAACCTGTGACCACGTGGCTGCTACATTTCCTTCCTCCTCCTTCTGTCTCCTTCTCTGTTTCTCTCCTTGTCCTTCTCTCCCCTGCCCCACACCCACCTCCTCTCTTTCACACTTATCACCTTATCCTCTTCTCACTGTTTAAATTCTAATTTCAAGAAGCATGAAATCATTTTAGCAATTCACTCACACTCAGAGTAGACATGACTAATAAGTCTTAGCATGTTACAACTTTATAAACAGTTACCATTTCACAGGTGACAATGACTTTTTAAAATTTTAGATCAAACTGTGGAAATTTGGACAATTGTAAGTGGACCGAGGATGTTCCTGTGACTGAAGGAGGACAACAGCCTTCTGGTCCACTAACCACATGTGCATCTAGTGCTTTCTGTGAGAAGCCAGCTGGCCACAAGTTAGAAATGTAAACTTAGATAATGCACAAATCCAGCTAATCCCAACTAATAAAGAAAGCTCTCAAAAAGCAATCTTCTGGCCCGCCTACTTCTCCACTCAGGTGTGCTCAGCCGGCATCTGGTGGCCCGTAATCTCCAGGAGGAGATATGGGCAAGGGAGCGGCACGGAAAGACTCCATGTGTTAGCTATTCTAACTGGGATATGGTGATATCTCATTGTGCTTTCAGTTTGCATTTCCCTGATGATTAGTGAAGCTGAGCATTTTGTCATGTACTTGTTGGGTATCTACATGCCTTCTGAGAGATGTCTATTCAGACCTTTTTCCCTTTTAAAAATTGGATTATTTTGTGGGTGGAGACAAGATGGCTGAATGAAGCCAGCTTTCCACAGAGGATCCCATCCAGAAGGAGAGTTAAAAGACAGAAATTTAGCAAGTAACCTGGTGGATTAGAGCTGTACAAAGAGAGAAAGTTGAAGAACGCACATGAACTCTGCTGAGGTGAGCTGCGACCCCAAGGATACAAACAAAAGGTACAAAATCCATCACCAAGTGGATGGGAGTCCCCTCCCCCATGAGAATGGCTCGGGTTGCCCCACAAACAAATGAGCAGATTCAAAGGTCCTCCCACTACACTCCATAGGAGAGACCCTCTAAAAACTGGACCTGCCTCCCCTACTAGGGTGCCATGGCATTCTCCTGCCAGGCATAAAACTGTATAAAACTGTATATATTCTCTACCTGCAACTCTGAGCTCACAGCACTCCCCTCCACTCTCACTCTGAGGTCAGGAGGCCTGTCCTC
>CAUYPK010162418.1:0-22867 GCA_963574355.1 Loris lydekkerianus | reverse complement strand
TTTGGTATCTTTAATTTATATTATGTCCTTAATTAATGTATTTAATCTTTTTAGTATCATTTTCACACTTTTCATACACGACTTAATTTTTTTTTTTTTTTTTTTTTTTTTTTTTTGGCTCCTTCATGTTGACTTTCAACTTTTTCTTCCATGACATTCTTATTTTTCACCCATATTCTGAATTCCATTTCTGACATTCTGACAAGTTCCTTTGGGTTTGGAGCTGTTGCTGTAGCTGTGTTGTGATCCTATGTGTGTGTTGAGCTAGTTTGTTTTACATGTTGCCAGAGTTCTTTCGATGATTTCTCCTCACCTGAAACCTCTTCTCTCAGCTCATGGTTCACAGGTTTGCAGGGCCCCTGCTTTTCCTTGCTAGCAACTCTTCTACTATTGCCTGTGGTGCTGCTGTCTGTGTTGCTCCATTCCCTTATGATTGTAACAGTCCAAGGCAGTGTGGGGTTGGGGGTTGCTCCCTAGGCTGCTGTTGGAAGCTTAGATTGGGTGCTGGGCAATTTCCTCTCCATGGAGGACATGGCTATGCCTGGGTATCCCGGCACTGGTAGCTGGTACCTCTCTATAGGCAGCGGTTATGTGTGTCAGGACTACAGGTGTTTGTTCCATCCAAGTCCGGGTGCAATGTTGCTTCATAGTTAGTGGGAGAGCATTGTACCACAGGCTTGGCTTCTATCAGGCAACAGGTGGGAGCCACTGGGGCAGAGCTGTAGGATTGTTTGGCAGTACAGGAGTTACCTGGTTGCGGCCACTGGATTGGGCAACCATATGTGAGCCATGGGGTCTTGGCCATGGAGGCAGCCCTCGGCTGCTTAGATTCTCTCCTGCTCAGGTCACATTGAGGCAGTTGCTGCAAAGCTTCTCAGGTTGTATTAGCAGAGCCTGTTCAGCTTGAATCATCTCTCCAGGGAGGGGCACTTGGTTTCCAGTCACAGGGTGTATGAGAGTGTCTACTCTCCCTCCTCCCTGTCCAGAGTAGCCAGAGTGATCTAGAGGAGGTTGCAACAAAACCAAGCCCTATGTAGACCAGGCACTCTGGACCTGAGGACTCAGAATGCCATCAGTGGCAGTAAACCAGGACACACAGGGTCTCTGCTATGCCCACTCTCTGATACATAGATTCCAAACAGCACCCCAATCAGTCTGAGGTCTGCAGTGTCTGGGGGGGGGGACCGTGGAGTCCCAGGATTCTCTCCTCCTGTCCTTCCCCACGTGTGAATGCCTCCCCCAGGTACCTTCTGAACTTGCTGAATGGGATCACTATGTCATCCTCACCTTCACGCTGAGTGATGCTTCCCATTGCTTTTCAGATGATTCACTAAACTCCCTCAAGAAGCCCATCTGTAGGTGGGTATTTATTGCATCTTTCCAGCCTCTTTCTGAGACCAGATGCACAGGCAGCTTCTAGTCTTCCATCTTGCTCCTGGTGCCATAATGCATCATTCTCTTGGACACATTTATTCATAGAACTTAAGAAAACCAGAAAGTTTTTGAATCTCTTTTTAAAAAATTAATTAATTTTCAAAAAAAATGTTTGTTGACTTTTTGTTCCTACATGAGAATTCTTTTCATATTATTCTTCTATTTCTGAGAATTGGAAATAAATTAACCATATGAAGTAAGCGTCATGTAACAAACTGAAGAAGAGGTTTTTAGCACATAATTAATACTCTTACACGAGGAAATAATACTCTTACACAAGGAAATGCACCATAACACAATGAGCAGACTTGGATTTAGATCTTCTATGTCTCTAATCTCACTTTTTTAAACATAAAGTTTAACTTTAAAGTTCTGATGTTTTATCTTTTATTCTAAGAAATGACATGGGGAAAGAGGAGGAAAAATATAGCAATAAAGTCTGTTTGTTTTTTTTCTCTCAACTCCCACACTACCTTACTCAGGACCTAGGGTTCATTCATCAAACTCAAATTTGATGTAATGTTCTTTTATAGGTCTTGTTAATTCAGAATATGGTAATAAAGTGATACTTGTTTTATCAGAGAAGATTAAAGGTAGGCTTTATTTAAAGAGGACTATGTTAGATATATTTTCTATTCACCAAGGATAGAAAAACATAGGAAAAGTGCTAAAAAGAAAAGAAAATATCTTTCTTCTCAAGGAGGAAATTAATGAGAATAGTTAAAAAATTAGTTAAGTTGGTTTTTAGTTTCTAAGTAGTAAGGCCAAGATCAGTCACGAAAACTCTGGGAACCTGTTGAGTTTACCCTGTTCCATTATCAAAGGACGAACTCCTAATCTCAGCGAGCCAGCAGACTTGACAAGGGGCATGACAGGAAACACACAGTGCAGTGGAAGCCAGTTTTCAACAGCAAGAAAACACACACACGTGTTCTCATGGTACTTCTGTAAACTCATTGTACTAGACAGGAAAATACATTCCATTAATGCATATGAAATAATGACTAGTTCCACTGGGAAAATTCATGGGAGAGAAAGCATCCAATAACCAACAGTTTTATTGATGATTCAATATTCAGGGTCTTCACAAATATTTGAACCTGAACTTGAGGCTACTGGGTGGGTGTAAATTGATTGTTTCTTTTCCCATCATTTGGCTCTACTCAGAGCCTGAAACATGGTCTTCATTTAAAATGTGCTCAAATCTAATATTGGAAAATCCTCCAGAGCTCGTGTTTGCCTTAATTTATGTTTTTAATATTTCTTTATTGCCTTTTCTAAAGCAATGCACACATTTAAAATAGAAAAAACTAATCCCACACATTGTAACTAAGTGTAGGTAAGATATACGCTTTGGAATTTAATTTATTACTAAAGCGTTACTGTGAGAAAGAATAGACAAACTAAGTAGCTTAGGAAAATTAAAACATTAATTCTAAGTTTCATTAATTATCTAGGAACATCAGAAAAGTTCAATGTAATTCTAAGGAATGTTCACTAAATTCATTGTCACAACCGTAAGTTAAAAATATAAATGTTCATGAAGAAAAGCCAATTGCATTTTAATCTTATATAGGTACAGCTCTTCCTTAATCTTTGTTGTAACATTATTAAAATAGAGAAAATCATGCCAGTCTCAAAGGCCTGCATTTAATTATATTGTGTAGAATATGTCCAGAAAAATAATATGGACATTGTGTGTGTACTTTTCAAGGCCTAATCTATAGACATTTATATAACTCTCCTCTATGCAGGGGAATAATTTTGGACAATTAAAGAAACTTTGGCATATGACCCATACGCTAATTTCCCACATACTCACTGTGGGACTTCAGACAAGTTATCTAACCTGTCTAAGCCCAGGTATCCTCATCTATGAAAAAGGATTATAAGAGTATCAGCGTGGTTCTAAGGTCCTGTTCTTTCAGGATATATATATTTTTAATTATTTTTAAAGAAGTTTTGATTTGCAGAAAAGTTACAGAAGTGGTAGAGTTTGCATATATCCCTTGCCCATCTTCCTCTAAGGTTTCTAAGGTTATCATAGTACTTTTATCAAAAGTAAGAAATAAACATTGGCACATTGTTATTAACTGAAGTATATGTTTTATTCCTATTTCATCAGTTTTTCCACTAATGTCCTTTTTCTTTCCAGGATTCAATCCAGGATCCACAGTCTTTCAGGATTCCGCTTTCCATCAAGCAGGCTATCTTTGATGTGTGTTTATTGCAACATAGGAGACCAGGTTGATGACCCTACATAGCTTGAAAAGGTTCCTTGTATATTTACGTAGATGTTTTTCCCAAATGGGTGTCTCTTTTGAATGGGAACTGAGGATTTCACATAAAAAAAAAAAAAAAACACGAGTTATGTCAAAAAGTAGGCATCCCTGTGTGTACATGGGAGTGGAGAAGACAAGCAAAGTGAGACATCATCCCTCTACCACATGGCTCAAGGCTTTAATGTACTTGGTTTGTTTTCATAAAATTAGGTTTGTATTATATTTATTGACCCTTTTTTTCTGGATGTTCATTAGCATTAGCTCAGAATTCCCTGTCATTTTCTTCATCTTTGTCAGGATACCCTACACCTAAATAGAGATTATTCCCCAGCAGGCAGTCAAGATTAATTTTTTTTTATTATTTTCCTTTTTGTTTCTTATTTTATTTATATTTTTATATGCAATTCCTAGGTTCCCTTCTGGGTGAAATGCTGTTTTCAATGGAGGTTTGTGTGTGCATGTCTCTGTGTGTGTGTGTTAGAGGATCATGATGAAAAAACAGGAATAAGAGAGTTCCCTAAAAGATATATGTTTGTTCCGGCTCGACCTTTCATATCCTTTTTGGAAATGCATGGGTTGTGAATTCTTCCCTTTAATATATCTATGTTTATGTTCCCATAAAGCAATGTTTTAAATTAATTACTCTTTGGAAATCTTAATAACATGGGCACTTGCAAAGTATCTTTCTCTTTTAAAAGACTACACCGTTGTATGCTACCTTGGGATCCAAATAATCCAGCTTAAAGGACAAGAGAAAGGGAGAGAGAACTACATCAGGTTTTACAAAACCTGTATTTTAGCTCAGGCCTTGATCTTTCTAGGTTGCACAGGATAAGGTGTAAAGCTATCTGAGCCCCGTTGCCTGAATAAGAAGGAAAGAATAGTATCTGTCCTATGCCCAGCATGTGAGATTGCTCTCACTATCAAAAGTAAAGTTGTGTAGAAGATCACTTTTTGTAAAGTGCTACACATGTTTATTCTTTTATTCAGGAAATATGTATTGACTTGGCATTTTAAGTGCCGAGTCCTCTTTTTGGTATAATGTTAAGGGTTTCTAAGAGAGACAGAGATCACTGCAGGCTAAAGCAATATGCTTTAGGAGTGGCTGGAATTTTATATTGAAAATAAGAAGCTGGGAGAAATCTGAATGACAAGAGGGATTAGATAGAGATTAGGTGAGAGAAACAAGAGAGAGCTCATGCTCCCAGGGAGTTGAATGGTTTTGGGTGAAGAGTGCCATTTGGTTGGAGCAAGAGCTTATCTGTGCTTTCTCTCAATAAATTACTATCTTGGGCATATTTTAAGCCCCATAAGGAAGCACGCATACTTAGATTTGCATGTTCTCAAACTACAGAAAAGCAGGTTTTCCTATAATTTCTTACCTAGTCACCAGAGCATTGAAACCAAAGCTGATAATGTCACCCTTTTTTGGTCCCCATTTAGACACGGGCTTAATTTCAATGTAGTGTAAGATACATATTCTGATCATTAAATTCTCTGCATTTGTGGTCAGAGCTAACTGGTTAAATTGCAGTCTGCCTTGGGAGCATCTTAAAACCTCGAAGCCAGCCATACGCACTGCTGTCACACCCACATTTGGAGTCTGTAATACTGTCAGTGAAGTAGTATTTCCCCAAGGACAATTTCTATCTCCGGAACTAGCCTCCCACTTTATTGTGACAAAATGCAACAACCATCTGTTTATGCAGCCATTTGTCTGATTGTGTGGGAAAGTTGACAAATCCAGGCCCAGATAACAGAACTGAATCCTTTTTATATTCTCATACATCTTGGAAACCAACAATACGAACATTACAAAATAATAAAAGAGTTAGCATAATTATGTATTCTGAGTCAGACAATGAAAGATGAGTTTAAAACCAAATCACATAATTCTGTATGTTAGAGATCAGTTTTAGTTCCTTTGGAATTATGAAAGTTGTCATTAAAAAAAAAAGAGAGGCAGATTTCAAGGGTTGAAAGTGTGTGAATCTGCATATAAACTGAAAACAAAAAAACCTGGCTTTGAAAACCAGCCTATGTTTTAGTAACATCCTTTTGGCTACACATTCAAAATCTCACTAGTCGAAACTTTTTTTTCATTCTATATTTATTCTTATTCCGTAATCCAAAGTTTTTGTGTCCTGTGGAGTTGGCAAAGCAGTCACCTCTCCGGCCCACTCTAAAACAATTTTCTCCATTTCTCTTAGTTATATTGAATGGGATTGTTAAAGAACAACTTAATGGATGTAAGAATGGGAATGGTTGGTCAAATTCAAGAGCAAACTGGAAAAAGTTAAAAAAAAATGCCCACCTTTCAAAGTACATAAACTTTTAGCTCAGTAATGGAAGTGGGTGAAAGAATTTATCACTGGATTAACAATGGATTATTAATTACTGAGTGAGAAAGGTCATTTAACATCTTTAGTCTTCTTATTGCTAAACAAAAAATGTTATTAATCTTTCAGACTACTGGCTTGATGAATTTTGCAAGTGTAAAACCTAAAATTACAATGAACCAAAACATGCATCTGTGTTTGTCAATCAGTGGAATACATTATTGTCTCAATTTGATTATCTGTTCTGTTGTTTAAGTTTTTATAAGCAGAAGTTAGCAGAACATAAAACAATTCTATCTTTACAACATCATAGTTAGGGAACATACATTTTATTAACCAGTTGTCTTTAACAAGTTGAAAATACTCATTTCAAAAGCTCATTTTCCACCTTCTTTTCTGTTTCAATTTCTTCTATTTTCATTTCTTTTGAATCCTTTATACTCATGCATCAACAAGTAGACATCAAAAGATCACAATACTGCTGATAAATTCCAATGTCATGGTGCATTTGATAACATTCACTAAATGGGTAAGCTGTTATTTTTGTTTATGTTATATATTATGTATTTTATTGACTTGTAGTGAACATTTTCCTTTCAACCTAAAAAAAAAGTAAAATCTGACATTAACCATAGAATCTTCCCTGAATTTCTTTAAAACGTTTTTAAATGTTAAAAATAAATGTTTTTAATAAATACAAAATTAATAATAACTATTGGAACTCATGTGCTACATATGTGAGACTGTCAGGTTATATGCTTTATTTGACTTTTTGATGGATTTGTTCTGAGGTGGTATCTCCATGCTCAATTCTCTCACTTGGTTCTATTTACTTTTGGCCAACACAGCCAGTTAGTTAAGCAACACATTTTTATTCACAAAGGGAAATCATTAGCAGATATTGAGGTGTTCAACAATCTGCTCTATAAACTTCATGGTTCTTTAAGGCACATCTTAATGGTTGTTCTTGTGAAAAATCATACTGTACAAATGGCTAATGTTAATTTCCCAGAAACCTATAGGCTAAGTGCAGAACAACAGTGGTACCTTAATTTTCCTATCACCCTGTTTTTCCAGACCTTTCTAGTCTAATCCCATTTGCTCTTAGTCATCAAAGAAATGAAAAAATAAAAAGTATCTTGCATAATAATTTTTAAAAATGAATCTAGTTTCCTAGGGCTTGAAAATGCCTTAGCTATATTAAGTTCAATCAATTTTGAACAAACAAATCATCAGCACTCTTTTTAATCTCAGAATGAATTAATTAGTATTTTCAAAATTCTTCTTGCAACAGAGTACTTACTCTCTCAGGTAGAATTTACTCTGGTGAAATGCTCTGGGGATGGTGCGTCCTTTAGAATCACCTCTGCCCTGAATTACGCTCTTTGTTCTATGAATTTTAGGATACACGGCACAGTGCTTTGATTACATGATTTATATAATATAAATTGATCACGTAGCTTATTCTGAATTACATACATTTAGGAAAAGAAAATGGCATATTATTTTCTTTGAAAGAATAATTAGTATAGAAAATACAGACTCTGTCTATAACATGAATAGAAAGAACGCTTCTTCCTCCACCAAATCTATTTGGTGTCAGTTTCCTATGTCTTTAAGAAGAGCATCAGAAATTAAATAGTTCTTATAGATGTATTATGGAAAATGTTATAGTAAATGAACCGTTTCAGATAGGTAGCAAGGTATGCTTATGTGTTTTCAGAAATCTTACTTAGCTTCAGTTTTACTGGCTACTGACAAAGATTTTGTCCATAACTAAACTTTGATCAGGCTCTTCTGAGCTCTCTTTGTCTTGACTTTTGGGCATTCCTAGTCTTCTCTTCATTGTCCAGAGAAGGAATCCTGCTGTCCCTTTAACCAGAATCCCCACCCTTGCTCTCCCAACAGGCTCCTCATCTTTCACCAACTCCCAGGTGATACTTGATCACCCAGGACAATCTTCAGCAGGATAATTTCTTAGGTCACATCAGCCAGAATCTCCTATTGTCTGTAATGTTTCCTCTTAATAAATTTTCATCCACTGACTCCCATCCTGTTCCTTGGCTATAAATTCACTTTCATTGTTGTTCTCATATTTGAACTTAACCCCAATCTCTCTTCCCTACTGCAAGCACCCACTGTGATAATTCCTATACCTGTTATGTTAGTCCCTCTATATAAAGTCTACTATTCTTTAACAATTGTTACTGAATATTTTTTTCTTTAACATGACTGATTTGAATTATAGACTGAAAAATTGAGAATTTAAAGTAGAATGTTGCCTTTTTCACAGCCAGTTGGAAGACTTTTGACAGAACAAAAAATATCCTTGCAAACATATAACAAATATCCTATAGACTAGGAAGAACTAGCAATGGCATTTTTATCATGATGAGAAATACTGCAGTCAGAAGGCTCACCAACAAATCATCTAGGTCCAAATCTTAGATCTTCCCTCTACTAGTAGTAAGTAAATTAGCACATGAGTTATATATAGAAAGCATATGTTCATGATAATATGCCTTAGATTGTATTCTAATCAAACGCATTTGGCATTATAGCCTAGTCCAAAGGTATAGCTCCTTGAAAAAAGAAAATGCTGATACCATTCTTGTAGACTGGGTATTACCACTCTGTTGGATTTGAGGAGCACTGGGAAAAGGATGTCTTGTGAAGAATAATATTCCAGTTGATTTACTAAAAAACTTAGACCTCCATTTATTTATAGGATTAATTCCTTTTTAAAAAATTATTTATTCATTCTTTTACTTCAAATTAATATGAGGGTACAAATTTTTAGATTACATTGTTCTCACTTCCAGGGTAAAGTTCCAGTTGTAAAGAGCCCCTCATCCAAGGTGCGTATCATATACCCTCGCAATGTGCATATTGGGTGAGATCCCACCATATGCCCTACCTCCTTCTGCCAGTTGTCCTCCTTCCTTCCCCGTATTAGACTGTGTTTTATTGTTCTTATGAGCACGTAATTGTTTATGCATTATTTTTGAATTAGTATTGAGGACATTGGATATTTATTTTTCCATTCTTGTGATACTTTACTAAGAAGAATGTGTTTCATTCAGCTCCTTCCAGGTAAATGTGAAAGATGGAAAGTCTCCATCTTTTGGAGGTGCCATCTATAGGAGTTTTTCATCAGATTAAAAATATCCTTTTAAGATGAAACCTATTAAGGCAAATTAATTTTCCATCACAGGGAGCTCACTGGCAACTAACAACTGCCTGCAGGAGGAAAAAATAACTAGTTAAATTAGTGGGGGGAAAAGTTGGCAATTGAACTGCCAAAATTCTTTCCCAGATAGAATTTCTAGATTGCTCCAATAAAGTAAAGAAATCACTATCAATTTTGTTTGGGTTATAACAATACATACCAAAAATATGAACATGAAAAGGCATGAGTAAATAGGAAAGAAAAAGTAGAAGGCAATAAAAATTTAAAAACCATAACCAAGGTCCACATCTGTATCTTGAAACAAGAGTCTGTTTCTATCATTTTTCTATTTCAGATTCATGTGAGAGTAACTAGATAAATGTTCAATATATTTACAAAGTATGCTTGGTAGTCTGGCATAGTCTCCTTTAAAAGAAAGACTGCATGATGCAAGAGAAAATCAATTTGCTTGGAGGGTGTTTGTCAAAAGATCAGACAGACATGGTAGGTAAGGCCAATGAGTCTTTATCTACCAAAAAACACAAAGTAAAACAAACAAACAAACAAACAAAAAAACCAGACATACAGGAGTTTTAAATATGATTACCAAATCTCAAGTGTTCACTTGTGCTGCTATAACAAAATACATGATACTGGGTAATTTAGAAACAATAGAAATTTATTTCTCATGGTTCTGGAAGCTGGACAGTCCAAGGTAAAGGAACCACCAGGTTCAGTATGTGGGGAGGGCCTCTCTCTGCTCCCCACATGGCTCCTCTTGCAATATCCTTTGGAGGGAAAGGAAGCTGTGTCCTCACATGATGGAAGGTATGCAAAGGCAAAAGGGGTAAACAGCTCCTTCATACCTCTTCTATAAGTCATTGAGCCCATGTATCAGCACTCCAACCCGATGACTTAATCATTTCCTAAAGTCCCACCCCTTAACATTATTATATTGGAGATTAAGTTTAAAGATGAATTTGGGAAGAAAACCCAACATTCAAACCATAGGTTCAAAGTAGAAAGATAAATGAAATTTCAGAAATTTTGGCTTATGGCCAGGTTGCTTCTCACACGGACAAATCTATGAATCGTATATTAATGATAGGTGGTTAATGATTTTGCTAATAATCAATTTAAAAACTATACAGGGAATTATACTGATAGCTTATAATACATATATAATTTTAAGATAATGTATTATGTCTAAATGATATTTAATGTATTATTCCCAACTCTATTGCAAAACAATTTAAAATAGCTTACAAAAATATCTAAAATGTAACAAATTGGGTATAATTAAAACTGTATTAGTATTGCACATAGGATTGCTTAATATGAAAGAGAAAAAGGAAAAAAACTTACAATTTATTAAAACAAAAATCTCTCTTGCACTATTAGACTATAGTTTATATATCAGTTTCCTAAAACTTCAAAGAGAAGTGAGTAAATGCTCATGGAAATGAAAAATATTAAATCTAAAATTTTTAATAGCCCAACTGCGGTATAATATTTCTATGGGAAAAGGAGGTTCCAGGTTTTACTTGAGCAAAATCTCTGACCTTAAAATGCCCTCAGAGAGAGAAGAACCTCTGATGTCTCTCTTGTGCCCATTCTAAGTCACGGTAGAGCTCACACGTGGAGCAAAGGTCCAGGAGAAGGAGGAGCTCAGGAGGGGGAGACTAGAGAAGTAGATGAGATTGTCTTAAGGTCAGGGGAGGGCACTCTGACAGTGAAAGCCCTGGCAGAATAATTGGCTCTCTCAAAAAAAAAAAAAAAAAAATTTAGAGTTGAATGAAGGGTCTAGTTATAAAATTGTGAGTGGAATTAAAAGAAACCAATGAGACATGAGGAGGCCCGCTAGGACAATTGAACTTTGTAGGCCCCAGAAGGATCCTATTATCCCCTTTGGAGAATATTCCCCTGCAAATGATTACTACTCTGACTTTTAATGTCATAGATTAGTTTTTCCTGTCCTGAACTTCATATAAGATGATTTAACTACTGAAGATGATTTAAGTAGGATCCTTCAGTTTTTACTCAGGATTCTTTTACCTATGTTATGTGTCCAATAGTGTGATTTTCTCTTTCTCATCAATGTGTAATATTCTATTAATGAATAAATATCATTTATTGTCACATTTCCCTATTATGAAAATATTATGAAAAATGCTGCTACAAAGATTCTTATGTATGTTTTGATTACTGATTCTGTTGGCAATGCCCACCCCTGTACAATATATCAGAGTTCCAACTTTACATCTTTCCAAATGTTGTTATTGTAAACTATTTTCCTTTATTCATTCTGGTGAGGTGTGGTATATCCCAATGTGGTTGTGACTTTATATCATTTGTCATACTGTTAATAACTAATGATATAAAATTTCTTTTATATGCTTTTTGGTCATTTGAATATCTTACTTTGCAAAGTGCTTGTTCAAGTGCTTATTTAATTTTTTATTGTGTTATTTGTCTTTTTCTTCATGATTTGAAGGATTTTTAAATATATTCTTGATACACATTTTTGGTTGAATTTATGTATTGCGTATATACATATCTTCTTCCAATCTGTATCTTAAGAAGTCATTCTACACATTAAAGTCATATAAATACTCTCCCTTTTGTTTTATTTCCAGAAGTCTTGTAATTAATTTACAGTCATGTGGGGGGGTCTGTCATCCATCTAAAATTAATTCTTTGGTATAGTGGGAACAAACAAGACTTCTTTTCCCATATAAATACTCAATAGCACAATTTATTAATATGACACTTTTTTCTCCTCTAAATTAAAGTGATATGTTTGTCATTATTTAGGCCATAGCCAATTAGGTATGTATAAGTTTGTTTCTAAGTTCTTCATCCTTATGCAACACTGTACTGCTTTAAGTAGTTTAGTATTATACTATCTCTTAATAGCTCCAACTTTATTCTTCTAAATCATTTTGCATTCCCATAAACATTTTAGAATTAGCTTGCAAATTTATACACACACACACAAATGTTTTGGGATTTTGACTGGGATTACATAAATCTATAGATCAATTTAGATAGAAATGACATCTCAATAATATTAAAAACTGTAATCCACGAACCTAACATCTCTCATTCACTTAGGTTTTCTCTAATTTCTTTAAATAATATTTTGCTTATACATCTTTTGCTTTGTTTTTTCCTAAAAATTTGATAATGATAATATTACTTTTATAATTCATTTTCAAATTTCTTTTAATTAGAATGTAGAAACATCGTTGATTTTTATATATTGGTCTTACATGTAAGGACATTGCTAAGTTCACTTAAATAGTTCATTCTAATGAATTGTTTAGATTATTTATATACGCAGTCATGTTTTATAAAAATAATAAGAGTTTTATATCTTTGTTTTTATATCAATGCTCTATGGTTTGTATCACTTATTTTTGACCATAGAATCTGTAATGATGCTTGATTTGTCATTTCTGATATTGGCAATTTGCGTTTTCTCTTCTTCTGATGTCATTTTTTTTTAATCAAGTTATTACTTTCATGATTAGTGTTACCAGAGGTTCATCAATCTTGTCAAAATGTCAAAAATTTAGACTGACATTTTGACAATAATATAAATGACACACATGGGAGAAGAAGTAGGATGCCTTGTTTATTGTCTCACGTTTGATACAAGAATCAAAAGATACCATGTTGACAACATAAGAACTAGTCATTTAAGCAGGTTAGCTTTAGCCATTCAAAAATAAACCAGAAGATTGAAAACACTGTTAAACTAAAGATGAGTTTTGGAGGTGCGGAAGAAGAGCAGGTCCTAATGTGGCTTAGAGTGAAGCCACAGTTAGACAAAGGACAAGTGGCATTATACAGAAGGGCAAATATGAAGGTAGATACCATCTATACTCGAGCATAAGCCGAGTTTTTTTGTGCCGAAAAACCCGAACTCGGCACAAATTTTGTGCCGAAACAACTCAGCTTATACTTAAGTATATATGGTACTAGAAAGAATTAGACATTTTCTCAATACTATAAAATGTAATAAAAAGAGATAAGAAAGATCACATGCTTCACTTCTTAATTGCTTTATTCATGTAACTATATGTTGAAGGATTTTTATGGGTGTCAGACAATGTTCCAGGTTCTGGTAAGCATTGGAAAAAGATGCGTAGCCTCCCGTAGGGGAAGAAAGAAAATAAGAGCAAACAAATGGGTCAACTATTGCCATGTATAAAATAGCACAGTGGTGTTATAAACACAAGAAAAGCTATAAAGGGCACGTGGATAGGATGTTTAGGGAATAAAGAGAAGACTGAAATGTAAAAGATATGCCTCATTGGATGGGGCCCATATCAGCAAAAACTTAAAGGGAGTGAAGGAGTCAGTCTTGTGCAGACAGACCTTGGTCACGCAGGAGAAACTTGCTCAGGCTGCAATCCACCTGGTCTTAATGAGGAATCATGGAGCTAGTTGTGTGTCCGGAGCAGAGGGAGTGTCGGGGAGAATGACTGATGAAGTCACAGAGGAGGGATCATGAAGGTCTCATAGACCAGTTGTGGTAGATTAAATCTCCTCTCAAGAGATGAAGCAAATTTGTAGGAGCCTTGAGTGTAAGCTGGGGTTCTGGACTTGGTTTTACCTATAGAACGAGGCAAAAGTGATGTTATCTAAGTTCCAAAGCCTAGACTCAAAAGATCTTGCCACTCTCACATTTGCTGTCCTGATAGAGGAAAGTATAAAGAACTGAGTTGTGAAAGATGTGGAGAAAGCCATGTAAAGAAGTTATCCCACTCGAGAGTAAGTCCCCTACTGGAGAAGTCCACATGAAAAAGAACTGAGGCATCCATGCCAGCAACTGCAGAGAGCTGCTGTAGGAACAAGCCCATAGTGGATCAATGAGGCCCATCTACATCTCAGATGAGCGACTGACTCCAGGCAATTCCAGCAGAATGCTACCCAGCTGAACCCAGCCTCAATTAGAGAATCGTGAGTGAAACTATGATTGCTGTTGTGAGCCACTGGAAGTTGGGGTGGTTTATTGCACAGCAACAGATAACAGGCACACAAGTGTAATAACTTAAGATTTTACGCAGAGATTAGTGGGGCACATTTTACAGTTAGGTCCAGGGGTAGAATGACACCATCTGACTCTGAGTTTAAATGACTTATTCTGACTACTTTGAGAGTGACTGTGGCAGGTCAGGCACAAAGGCCTGGAGAGCAGTGAGGATGTTACCGCAGTGATCCAGGTGGAGATGATGATGACTTGGACCAGAGTGGAGGAGGTGACAAAGAGTCATCACATTTAATTTTGAAGGTAGATGAAACTTTTAAGTCATTATATGTTGAGAGTAAGGGGAAAGAGGAATTAAATTGACACAAAGATCTTAGGCTTTAACAACTGAAAAATATGATAGTAGTATTTATGAAGAACATATTATACCGTATGTTATGAAAAATGTGGGAAATACGTAAGTGCATGCACATATAGGTGCTTATATTTGCATATATAGAGTGTAAGGATAAATAAAAAATAGAAAAACAGTTAAAAATGATTATGTACAGGGAATGAAGAAGAATGAGGGTAGATGGAAGCAGGGAAGGGAGCAAGAGACCTTAAAGCATATTTGTTTTATCATTCTGACTTTTGAACTTTATAAATATGAAATTATTATAAAAATAAAATTAGAACAAGAAGAAAAGACAAGCAATCTTTTCTTTTGAATGCCCATATGCCAGGTACTACGCTAAAGTGTTACATGTGTAATCCGTAGTTCGGTTTTTTCATTTTTAAATGGTAATGATACACATATTTACAAGCCTGGATTACCTGGTTGGTAGGTATTATTAGATATAATGTATCTCAGCAAATGCCTAGCACAGAGCAGGCACTCAGTAATTGGTTGCTATTGTTACCATTGTTTAAGGTCATGGAACTAGTAAACCCTGGGATACAATTCAAACTAGGCTTTTTGGGTGGTAATGTCCCTGGTATTTCTCTCTGTGCCATGCTGTCTTTCATAAAAAGCAACATAACCAGCTGACGTCTCTAATTGTGCTGGGTGTGTGGGAGTGATGGAATACAGATATGTGGAAATTCAGTCTCAGGAGAATTAGGAAAATACTCAGAACAAATGTCTGGAGCAAACGTAGAAGTGGTCCAGACCTGAGACATGCCAGGAGATTCCCAAAAAAGGCAGGGCAGTGAGTTTACAACCCCACTAAGTACTCATGAGCCGGGTGCACACAAACACCAAAGTTCACATTAAAGGAAAGAGCCTGAAAGCCAACCAAGCCATTGAAATCTAGAGTCAATGAAATGAAATCCTCCCTTTGTCTCCACTGTAGGTCAAATTTTTGCCTTATGCAGAAGCTGGAATCAATCCCAGGATATAGAAGGAAGTCCAGGATCTGTTCTTTTATGTAATAGTGACATCGTTTGATGGAGAGTGCAGAAGCAGCAGAAGAGTCCCCACGTTCTTTTTTTTTTTTTTTTTTTTTTTTTTTTGAGACAGAGTCTCACTATGTCGCTTTCAGTAAAGTGCCATGGTGTCACAGCTCACAGCAGCCTCAAACTCTTGGGCTTAAGAGATTCTCTTGCCTCAGCCTCCCAAGTAGCTGGGACTATAGGCATCCACTACAATGCCCAGCTATTTTTTTTTTTTTTTTTTTTTTTGGAGTTGTCATGGTTGTTTAGATGCCCTGGGCCGGGTTCAAACCTGCCAGCTTCAGTGTATGTGGCTGGTGCCATAAAGCCTGTGCTACGGGCACAGAGCCCCCACCTGTGGCTCAGTGAGTAGGGTGCCAACCCCATATACCAAGGGTGGTGGGTTCAAACCTGGCCCTGGCCAAACTGCAACAAAAAATAGCTGGGCGTTGTGGTGGGTGCCTATCGTCCCAGCTACTGGGGAGGCTGAGGCAAGAGAATCACCTAAGCCCAAGAGCTGGAGGTTGCTGTGAGCTGTGATGCCACAGCACTCTACTAAGGGTGACAAAGTGAGACTCTGTCTCTACAAAAAAGAAAAAATAATAATAAAAATAAAAATTGGACTTTACTGGGAGTCTCTAGGAAAGTCTCTGTCTAATTTATACTTTAAAGAAATTGAGAAAAAAGACTAATGGCAAGGGTGGAGTGGAAGCTTCACCTTGGTAAAGTCCAAGTTGGATGACAGAGCTGACTGTGATGTGCACTGGGCTTCCTAATAGTAAATCTCAGAGTTTGATCGACTTGCCACCCAACCCAACTTCCCAACTACAACCCCAGTGACCAAGCCTCACTCCATGGAAAGCAGAGCTTCTGTTTCCCATAAGCATTTTGTTCTGTGTGAGAAGTTTACACAAAGGAAAACCAAGCATCTTGGTTGTTTTTCCCAAATTTACCAGTCAGGTCATTACCCCCCAGCTCCTCAAGGGTAGAATGAGTGGAGGGGCAGAGAGAGGAAAGAAGAGGTCTCCCTGGGCATCAAACTTCAGACATGTGGGACGGGCTTTACCCCCAACAGAGGGACTTAATAGGTCTTTTCATAATAGGCAACACGTGAAAAAGGGATTACAGTTGTTGTCACTCAATAGTTCCTCAAACGCAATATCTAAGATATTTTAGATCTTAAATATATATGTTCACAAGGTAGTCAAATTCCTGACAAAGAAAAGTTCTCTGAGACACTTGCAGGCAGAACCAGATGCCGTTTTTTAGAAAAGCAGCTAACACTGCACCCATCTTCATGTCAGACACACAGAGCTCGGGGCTTCCATCCCTCAGCAAGGTCAAGCACACGGCAGGGGCACATGGGATCAAGTCAAGTAACAGGGCTTGACAGTAAGCTGTCATGAAAGTAGGGAAAGTCAGGTATTTATCCAACAAATATTTGGGAGCGCTGAGTGTGAAGAACCGTGATGGGAATAATAAGACACAGTGTCAATATTTGTCCTCCTGGAACATCATATTCTTCTGAGAGCTGGGCGAGCAATCTGTCCATTACAGTGGCTCAGGACACAGCCGAGGGGAGGCCCGAGTGCAGGGTACTGTCAGGGTACTGTCAGAATGGGGGGTAGGTACCACATCTGGTCTTGGAGATGGAAGGAAAAGAATTTTTGGAGGAAATTTTAAAAAACAAGTAGTTATTGTCAAGCCAGAGACAAAAAGTGACAGAGTATTATCAAGCAGAGAAGGCAACAAATGCTAAGGTCTGTAGTCCAGAGAGTGTGGAGATTTCAGAGACATTAACACAGGTAAGAAAGGATGAATAAGAAAATATAATGTGGGGCCTACGTAAGAGTGTGTGTGTGTTTCTAAGGTGGAAAGGGGGAGGAGAATGTATAAGAAATGAATCTTGATATTTATATATTTGAATGTATTAAATACATGTTACATATTTAAGTCTATAAATGCATATAGGGATGAAGTTAGGAAGAGTACTGCAAGCCATGTTTGGAGTTAATTCTTACAGCAAAGAGAGAGAGGGCTGATAAAATATATGAAGCAGATAAACTATAATACATGAGTGTTATTGTATCTGTGCTTTTAAAATGTCAGCAGCTGCCAAATGGAGCACATGCGAGGAAGATCGTGAAGTGTGCGATCATCCCACCACCCTCTTGTCTAGTCACCTGTACTTGTTTGACGTGCTGGTGTGGTGACTGCCCCCCTGTGGGTGCTTGAAAGGTGAGCCCTTCTGCCCACTAACACGTGTGTCTGCATAGGGTTCCTGGATACGACAGAAATAGCTCTGTGTCCCTTAGCTACAACAGCCTTGGCAGTAATTTTTTTTTCAGTATAGAAGCCATGGATATTGGCTCTCCCAGAGGGGAGACCCCAGCTCTTCCAGATTCAGTCTCAGCCCCTAGTTTCCCTGTCCCCTCCCCTTATTTTGTCATTGTATTTAAGTCTCAGGTTTCAACCCAAATAAACTAATCCAGGGGATGACCCATGTGACAGACATCATGCTGCTCTCTCTCCACCATGGCCCCTATTCCTTTCTTTGACCCACATCTATGCAACTGGACTCATTCTGCAGGCTTCAGCATAAATATCACTTCCCTAGGAAAGTATCCTCTGACCTCCCTCCTTGAAGTAGGGTAGGCCCTCTCCTAAAGTGCTTCCACAGTATTCTAGAATTCTTTAAAATGCTTAACTAATTTGCCATTGCATATCTTCTCTGAGCGCAGAGGTCATGGTGTTCTGAGCCCAGCACAAAGCCCAGCACATGGCAGCACAGTCAGTATTCAATAGATTCTCATTGAATGAATGAACTCTGGGATCAGAGAGATTAGGTTTCTAAAGTAACTAACTTTGTTTCTCACATCTCTCCAAAAGTCCTTCCGACAGTCCCCAGATGTGCCTGAAATCCAGGGTGAACACTTCATAAACTCAACACTATTGCTTTGTGAGTTTTTGCCATAAGACAGGAGATCTGAGTTCCGTATCTCATGAAAGACTTCCTTTCCAGAAGATCCTGATCCAGGGAGGGCAGACGACAAGCCTCCAAAGACATAATCTCACTAACGCTGGAATTTTTGTTTGGTTGCTTTGATTAGGGTAAATAAAGGAATTTTCAGGTACAGGTGGAACACCTGTGCAGATATAAAATAAGGAAAAGAAAATGACAATAAATGACTCAATCAACTCCACAGGTATTGTCAAGGGCCCGGCTGGGTGCTAGCCAGTGGAAGCAGAACTGGTGACTTGCACCCGTCAGCGGGCACCGTTTCTAACCTGTAGATCACAGTCCTATTTTAAGAAAGTGCAGCTGCATTTACCTCTGTTGCTGCTGCTCCTGTAGCAGCCAGAACACCTGCTGGAGTGACAGGAGGATGTTTCTTCTCTCCAAGGCAACAGAAACGCCATATCTCTGCCCATTTACCGGCATGCTGTTAACTTTCCTCACCAACTACTTCAATAAACGTTTATCAAACAGTCTCTGTGGGCCAATCTGTGTGCTAGGTGAAATACAGTAAAAATACAGAGGTTCTTTTCTATTTCTTATCCTCATGTCCTTTCAATGGCAGAAAGAATGTCAGCATAAATTCATATTGGAATAATATTCAGTGCCCCGGACTTCTCTTGTCTTCTATTTATAGCTACCAGCCAAGCAGGACTTTTTGTTGAACCCCGACTCTATGTCAGGCCTGTTCCGAAGAACAGCAGAACAATAGACAAGGAAATTTGTTATCCCTGTCCTCTAGGAAACGACAGCTCAGTTGAAGAAACAAGATACAGTCATTTTAAAAAGAGGCCTTTATCCTTTTTCCTATTACTTATTTTTATAAATCTAATCTAAAATTATATTTTCTGCAAGAAGTTGAGTGGGCAGTAACATCAAAGAAACTGCTTTGCATTAATACTCTTTAGTTCTTTCTCAATGACAATTTTTATTTCTTTGTGAATTTTAGCTCCATCGGGTTTTTATCCCATATCAACCTGAATAAACTGACTTCTTCATTCATCCTCTCGGCCTCCTTCAATCTCCTACCTTCACTGATCCTTGTTTCTTTGCAGGCATAAAAGGCAACCTTTTTAGCAAGTTGTCAGCGCTGAATGATACCAGTTCCGATCTTTTGGGAGCAACTGAGTTTTCATGAGTGTTTATTAATCATGGTTTCAATTGAAAGGGTAGACCTCCCGGTTTTTATTCCTTCTCAAGCCTGGGTTTGGATGCAGTCAATTGAATAAAAAAAGCCTTCTTCTTTAGCAAAATTTATTATTTTGCTAAAATTAGCAGGATGTTCAGTCATGGGTGTTACCAGAATCTTAGTGAATTGCACTTTTCACTTTAAAGCAGGATGGTTTTGTGATGGATGCTTCCCTGGGCTCTTTCAATTCCCTGCCTCTTTCTCCAGCCCCTTGCATGCTGCTGTTTGTCTTGCAAAGTGTCTGATATTTGAGAGCTGAGACAAAACACTTAAAGGGAGTTGGAGCTGGGGAAAGAAAACAATAGTTCAAGGAAATTGGTGTGTTCTTTGAGATTCAATAAGCGAGTTGCTAATTCATGGGTCAGACACTATACCCTGATTACCTTATTTAGACCTCACCATAGCCACATGAAATGGACACACTTTGCAGGTGGGAAACTAGGGCTTGAGGAAATGAAATATCCTGTCCTATGTCACATGATTGCCGAGAGCAGAGCCCAGTTTCGATCCTGAGCCGTCTGGCACATGCTCATCTGTCCTGCTGAGATGAGTCACTGCACCAGCTGTAGAGCCCCTGCCACCAAGGGCTGCCACCACTGCTGTCCTTTTCCTCTCTCAGCTAATCTTTTAAATCTATCTCTAAAGAATGTGGATGCTGTCTTTTCTCTATCTCAATTTCTGGCACATTGCAGATTGGCACTAATATTTGTAGAGAGACTAAATTAATGAAAGCATCTGTTTGCTCCGCCTACATCAGAGAAGGTAACCACCCCACTGAATAATATAAGGAGACATTAGAATGTAGTGTAGTATAGTAGTTGATGTTGACACTGGTTTATCTGTTTTATCTTTATTACTAGATTGTATTTTTTTCTTTTTTCATTTTTTTTGCAGTTTTTGGCCTGGGCTGAGTTTGAACCCACCACCTCTGGTATATGGGGCCGGCACCCTACTCCTTTGAGCCACAGGCGTTGCCCTAGATTGTACTTTTTAAGGAAAACAATACATTCTACTGATATTTGTGTGTTTTGCACTGCCAGTCTGGATCTTAATAGTTGGTGACATTTATAAATATTAGTTGATGCAATGAATATATGATGGCGGTTAGAATAAGACATAAAAACGTTCATGACAAGCTTCTGGTTTTTAAGAGATCGCTCTAGCAAAAGGGAAAGAGATATTTGGGAAGAAGAGGGCATATAAGTAACGGGGAGACCAGATTAGAAGATGCAGAGAATAAATTATAAAGTCTTGATTCCAAAAGATGTCAAAAGGCATCAGTCGAAAGAATGTTCTCTTTGTGTGTCTGTCTAATCTCGCAAGATGTAAAATAAAAAAATGCACACACATAAAGATCAGAATAATTTATACAGATGGAGGTACTCAATATTTTTTACTTGGTCAGAAGTAAATGTAGTCATTTTAGAAGTAAAATGCTCTCAAAGGGACATGAAAGCCATTTTCTTAAAAATGGGCATTTCTGTTCCAAAGTTTTTGCAAAAAATAGTCTACCCTAATTAGCATTCAATTTTGCAACAGTAAGTGGGAATGGCAGGTTGTACCTTTCCATTTAGGATAAAGCTCCTCTGGGGCCTTCCCATCTGTTTCTGCTTTGGTTGGAGGCAATTTCTTCATTTCAATCTGTATATGGGTTCTACTTCCATTTCATGTTTCACTTGCCCTGTGTACTAAGAAAATGCTAAATCCTAGAACTGTGAAAAGAGATATCATAATAATAGTTCTACCTCTTTTGCTGTCACAGATTTCCAAACATTGAGGAAACAGTCCAAGTAAAAATAAGTTTCTAGGTATTGATGTCAATGTGGCTGTTTAAAAAAAGCACCGAAGTGCTTACACATCATTCCACAGTTGGAAAACTGTTCAATGATAAGATTTCAGAATATCTTCTTGACTATATGATAAGAAACATAGAAATCCTTTTAAATGCAAAAAAGGGTTTAATATGGAGAAGTATTAATTATATGCACCTATAAATGTGGAAAAATACGCCCAAACGCTCCCAGGTTTTGCTTATACTTTAGGAAATGTGTCTTAAAGAAAAAGATAGCAGCATGATTAAGATGAAAAAAATTTTGATGAATATAAAACAAGAGAATCATATAGCAAAGATGATGGGAAAAGGGGGGAAGGGATGAGATTTGACCATGTCCAAAATATGAATATGCATACCTCCATGATTTGTGTACGAATGGCCATCTATCAGGAAAAGTATCTGGCAAATGTGTTCTTGCTGTGAGTTGACCTTACGACAAATTAAAATCTAAGCCCTTCTTATAACCTAAAGAGTCTTTGCCAACCAGATTGAAAATATTTTTTCAGAATTTAACTCCTCTAACTTCGTCTGCTCACCTTTCCTTTCTTTCATCCACAAACCCTGAACAACTCCTGCTACCCTTTTCATTATCCTTGAGCTTCACATTTTTCATGATCCCCTGCCTTTGTGCGAAGTACATGTTAGGCTGTCTGCAATGTCTTCCTCCCTTCCAACATTCCAGGAAGGTTTCTCTTTGCTTTCCTAATGTGTTGTTCTTTCTTTAACTTGGGCTATCATTGTTTCTTATTCTTTCTTTTTGCATTGCACTTTTGTTTGAAGATATAATTCAAATAAGAAGTCAACATTTTAAAGTATACACATCAGTGGTTTTTAGTATTCCCTTCTACAACCATCACATCATTCCAGAACATTTTCATCATCTCAGGAAAAATAAAACCCCTATCATTCACTACCATTCCAATAGTCAACCCCTGGCAACCACTAATCTACTTTCTGTCTCTATGAATTTGCCTATTCTGAACATTTCATATAAATAGAATATACAATATAAGGCCGTTTTTGTCTAGCTTCTTTTTTTTTTTTTTTTTTTTTTTTTTGCACTTACAATCACTGTGCTATTGTTTATTTTGAATGTACTGTTTAAATACAAGACTGTGTAACACCACAGGGTTTGGTAACATGAACTGTGCCCAAAGTTAGCTTAAAAGACTTGGAAGCACTATGAATCAACTAT
>CAUYPK010162416.1:0-15173 GCA_963574355.1 Loris lydekkerianus | reverse complement strand
ACGGTCCAAAGCCTTCTCCACCTGTAGCTCCCACCTCCTGGTGGTGGGCACCTACTACTCATCCATCGCCATCGCCTATGTGGCCTACAGGGCTGACCTGCCCCTCGACTTCCACATCATGGGCAATGTGGTGTTTGCCATCCTTACACCAGTTCTCAACCCCCTCATCTACACACTGAGAAACAAGGATGTGAAAGCAGTCATCACCAAGATTGCATGTCCCCAGGACCCAGGGCATTCTGGGAGCCCATGATCCTTGGATGTAGCTAATTCTTCTCCCAGGACACCAGTTCCTGAAGAACAGCATCAACAAACAAGTTTTTTGAAGGAAAAATGGAAAAGTGAAAATGAATTATAGTAGTACATAATATAACATTGGGGCTTCCATATCCACTAACAAGAGGCTAAATTATAAAATCAACTCTTGTGTGGAAAGATTTAAAAATGTCAGATAAAATATAAAATAAATATTCTTTAAAAATCAGAAAAATTTCAATATATTCAAGCTAACATTGTAATAAACATGAGAATATCAAGAGGTAAGTTATTAAGACATGGATAGACATATAGTCCAATGAAACAAACGAAATAGAATACATAGCCCAGAAGCACACTCATAAATACACAGATAATTTGAAATATGAGGGAAATGACACTTCAGATCAGTGTGGGAGACGGGCATTGGAACTATCTGGTATGCATATATCAAAAAATCAAATTTGTCCATTACCCTGGGGAAACACAAAAATCAACCCCATTAGTGACCTAAATATGACAGGCAAAACTGTAACATTATATAGAAGACTATAGCAGTTCCTAATTTGGAATGGGGACATATTTCTTAAATAAGATTTTAAAACTCTACCCAAAGGGATAATGTTGACTGCTTTGGATAATGATGGCTACTTTGACATTCTTGTGCCTAACTTTTCTCTAATTCAAAACATAGAATCCCTGTTTGTCAAAAGATAGCAAAAAAAAAAGAGTGAAAAGACAAGCCACAGATGAAGAAATTCTTTGCAATTTATATAACTAACTGAAGGATTCAAGAGTCAAATCAATAAGAAAAAGATAGTCAAGACTTTAGAAAAATGAGCAAAGTACTTCACAAGAGAGAATATCCAATAAATATAAGAAAAAGTGCTCGACCTTTTTAATAATAGAAGTGCAAATTACAACTGTAAGTAAGCCAGTAAAGGTGGCTCACTCCGGTAATGCTGAGAGGCCAAGGTGGGAGGATCCCTTGAGCTCAGGAGTTTGAGAACAGCCTGAGAAAGAGCAAGACCCCATAATTAATAAAAATAGAAAAATCAGCTGGGTATTGTGGCGGGCATCTGTAGTCCCAGCTACTCAGGAGGCTAAAGAAGGAGGATGGCTTCAGACCAGGAGTTTGAGGTTGCTGTGAGCTAGGCTGATAGATACCCGGGCACTCTAGCCTGGGCAACAGAGTGAGACTCTGTCTAAAAAAAAAAAACCAATAAGTAGATGCCACTAGAAATTCATGGGCTAAAATATCAAAGCACAACATGTCACAGTTGGTGAGGATTTGGGCCAATGGAGCTCTCAAACATTGATTAGTGAAAGTGTTACTTGATATAAACACCGTGAAAAACACTTTAGCTCTATCCTATAAGGTTGCAGACATGTACTCTATAATCCAGCACAGCAGTATTTCTCTAATTTGTGAAATGTTCATAATGTAACACTATATTCCAATAAAAATGAAGGTAACCACATGGAGAAATCCCACATGGTGTTGAGTAAATGAATCAAGACTGGAAAGGATGCATACAGTAATATGACTGCCGTTTTATAAAGTTTAAAAACAAAACAGAACTATATTATTTTATCAACAGCTATGGAGGCCACAAGCTGCAAAGAACAGAGAATATTGATAATGAAAATCAGAATCATGGTTACTTCTGTGGGAGAGGGAGGGGCTGTACCCGGGAGAGGTGCTGGAGGCTTGTGAGCTGATGACATGGGGGCTTGCTTTGAAATGAAATTGTAGGCGGGGCACGGTGGTTTGGGCCTGTAATCCTAGCACTCTGGGAGGCTGAGGTGGGAGGATCGCTTGAGCTCAGGAGTTTGAGACCGGCCCAAGCAAGAGCAAGACCCTCTCTCTACTAAAAATAGAAAAACTAGCTGAGCATTGTGCCAGGCGTTTGTAGTCCCAGCTACTTGGGTGGCTGAGGCAAGAGGATCCCTTGAGCTCTAGAGTTTGAGGTGGCTGTGAGCTATGATGCCAGGGCAACAAAATAAGACTGTCTCAAAAAATAAATATGTAGATAAATAATTTTTAAAAATGAAACTGGATGTTGAGGTTTTATATATTTTTATTCTTTATGAACATGTATTTCATAACAAATTTTTATAAGGTGTCATTCCATCAAGCAGAGGCTATAAAAGCTGTTCTCAACGTTTGGTCCAAGTCCTCTCACAGGCACAATGGACAGTGGTAGTGTCACATTCACAGTAAGCATCAAGCCGCTCAATACAGTTCTTCCCATTAGTTCACGCATTTAAGACGCCCTTCCTGAGCATTTGGGAGCAGCTATACCACGGGGGAGAAGCTAGAAATACAGAGATCTATCAGGACGGTCTCTGCCCTCAAGACGCTCACAGTCTAGGGAGGGAGACAGACGCAGGCACAGTGTGGGGGCGCCCTCCCTGGCAGAGGAAAGGCAGTGGGGGGAGCACAAAAGGTGAGTTCACTTCAAGGTGAACATGCCTCCCATGCATGGGGCCTATAGAACCGGCTGCTGCTTCCTTGCACATCTCTTAGCACTAACCACATGGTGAATGCAGGCTGATGAGCAGGAAGAATCCCTGAGCCGCTCCTGGGAGGGGGAAGGAGAGGTTTCATTCTAGTGCTCCCAGGACACGGGGTGGCCCCATGCTGCTGCCTGGGGGGTGGGGGGGACTGATGCTTAGCCTGGACTGCTCCCATCAAGAAATGGAGTTTTCATCAGTTAAATCCAAAGGACGGTACCGCTGAGTTCCCTTTAGGAATCATACACATCAAAAGGGAATCAGGTGAGAGCAGGGACGAGCAGAATGACAATGCTCCCCAAACTGGCAGTGCTCCCCAAATTGCTGGAGTGGCAGGGTGGAAAACTACACAGGAAAATGGATGGAGCAGGAGAGGGCATTTTCCTGTGTATCTCAAAGGGAAGAAAATAGTCATTAGCAAACTGTGATAATGCAGCCGCATTTCAGTGTAACTTAGAGCAAAGAGGACAGCAGAGAGTAAGAATCTCAGCAAATAGTAATAAGCACCTTCAGAAATAATTTTTAACAGATAGGCCTGGTAGCACCAAGGCCCCCCTTGAGTTAGGTCTGCTGTCTGAGGAGGCCTCTTTAATAATTGCTATAAAAAATCATAACAATTTTAAGTCAAGATTATGAGAAACAGCATTTTTTAGGTAAACTTTTTTTTTCAGTTTTTAAAATTTCAGATTAATATGACAGTACAAAAGATTAGGTTACAATGTTTGCATTTGTTAGGTAAGGCCCCTAGTGTAGTTATACCCCTCACCCAAGAAGTGTGCCATATACCCCTACACAATTCACAAAAAGGCATTTTTAGTGAATTCCAGTCTCTATTCCTGCTCCCTCCACCTGTCCTCATTAAAGAAACCATTTTCTTTCTTTCTTTTTTTTTTTTTTTTGAGACAGGGTCTCAAGCAGTCGCCCTAGGTAGAGTGCTATGACGTCATAGTTCACAGCAACCTCCAACTCTTGATGTTGATCCTTCTGCCTCAGTTTTTCTATTTTTAGTAGATATAGACTCTCACTTTTGCTCAGGCTGGTCTTGAACTCATGAACTCAAGTTATCCACCCATCTCAGCCTCCTAGAGTGCTGGTACAGGTGTGAGCCATTGCACCTGGTCTAATTTTCATTTATTTTAAATTTTTTCTCTCCACTTTTTTTTATTATTTATTATTTATTATTTATAATTATTATTTATAATATTATTTATAATTTATTATTAAATCCTAGCTTTGTACACTAATGCAATCATGGGGCACCATACACAGGTTTTATATACAATTTGACATTCTTTCCACTTTCAATATAAGCAAACATATATATTTGTATAATACATAAATATGGCTGTATTATACATAAATATAACTATATATAATAGATATATTTCCACTCTTAGAGAAACAGTAGCATACTATAGTACTGTTGTGCACTTTGATTTTTAGAATTTAATTGGCAGTATATGGAGATAAAAATTGTTGTTCCAGATGGTAAAAATAATAATACATTTGTACACTGTTGGGAAGGATTCAGTAGAGAGCAAAATTTGGTGGTGGAGGAGAGGGCAGGATGGTTGGTGGGATTGGCTTTAGACAGGAACACGAAGACTTCATCCTCACAGCGGGTGGGAAGGCAGAGCATGGGGGTGCATAGGATGGGTGGTGGGTGGCTGGGGGTGGAAACTGTGGAGTTTCCCCCTGATTGCTGGAATGGCAGGGGAAGATGTCACTGGAGGGCTGAGGAGAGAAAAGAAGGTATGAAAAGTCATCTAGAAGAGGTGAGGGAACGGAGCAGAGACTTAACAGATAGGCATGGTAGCACCAAGGCCCCACTTGAGTTAGGTCTGCTGTCTGAGGAGAGCTCTTACCTTAAACTCAGATGAGGAACACTTACATCAGGAAAATGCTTTACTAAAATTGATCTCATTTTTACCCAGAGTATGGTACTTACCCCGAGTCATAGTATTCTGAGTAACGGTCCTAATTTTAATGATTTTCTCCAGGGGAGATTTTTTTTCAACCTTTGGGATAATTACATAAGCCAACTTGTTCTATAGGCAGCAATGATCTGATTTTTTTAAATCTGTTTATTTGCCTGTTCCCACAAATGGCTACCTAAACTCCTTGACAAGAAAATTTAAACTGTCAGCCAAATATATTAAGTATGTCATGAACCTATAATGTACTATATTTTACACTTCCCTGTGGCTGGGAGGGGTAGGAAGATAAAAGATAAAAGGGTAAATTCTAAGATCTCAAAAGCTAGTTTAAAACACTTGTAAATTCAAATAAAAATATTGAGCTCTAAAACTGACTTAAATTATCACTTGCACTTAGTGAAAATACTTTTGTAGTCGTTTTATAGTCATGAGACGATGATTCCATTACAGTAATTACACATATTTATTTCTTCCACATTAACTTAACACTTTTTTTTAAGATAAAGTGTCACTCTGTTGCCAGTTTGTCAGCCTAGTTCACAGCAACCTCAAACTCTTAGGTTCAAGTGATCCTCTTGCTTCATCCTCCTGAGTAGCTGGGACTATAGGTAGACCTTGACGGCTGGCTAATTTTTCTATTTTCAGTAGAGGCGGGGTTTTACTCCTGCTCAGGCTGGTTTCAAGCTCCTAAGCTCAAGGAATCCTCCTGCCTCTGCCTCCCAGAGTGCTAGGATTTGAGACAGAGTCTCACTTTGTCACCTTCACAGCAACCTTAAATTCTTGGGCCTCCCAAACTCTTGTGTCTCAGCCTCCCAAATAGCTGGGACCACAAGTGCCCACCACAATGCCTGGCTAACACCAGCCTGATTTCATACATTCTTGATGATAAATAAAATACTTACACTAAATTCTTACTCTGTGCTTTCTGTTTAGATTTCAAATAGTATGATTCAGGGTAATTCGTTTTATTTTCTCCTTATATTTTCTTCAAAATACATTCCCAGAATTATCTGTCCCAACTTTGTCTAGTTTTAGTGTCACCTTTGAAGACTTTATTTTTTGTCTAGACCAGCTTTTATTCCCTTTTTTGGTTCTAAGCAATACTGTATATGTTTTAAATAACCTATCCACTTTTTATATGCTATCTTTAAAATAAAAAAAGCTCTATGAAGCTACTTCCACGTATATGTGGAGATTAAACAAAACACTTCTTTAGAAGTTTAACCCCTGGGTCAAAGGAGAAATAACGAGAGAAATTAGAAAATATTTGAGATAAATGGAAACAAAAACACAACATACCAAAATTTACAGGCTGCAGCTAAAGCAGGGCAGAGAGGGAAATTTGCAGCTGCTAATCGCCTGTATTACAAAGTAGAAAAATCTCAACATTTTACCTTTAGGAATTAGAAAAGAAGAGCACATGAAACTCGAACAAGCAGTGAGCATGAAATAATAAAGATTGTAGCAGACATAATTGAGATAGAGAATAGAACAATAGAGGAAATCAACAAAACCAAAGTTGGTTATTTGACTATATCAACAAAATTGGTTAACGTTTAGCTAGACTGACCAAGAAAAAGAAAGAAAACCCCAATCACTGAAGCTGGAAATGAAAGGGAGGATCTGGTTATGAAGCATAAGTGAATAAGACATGTTAAAGGAATAGACTACCACTCTATACCTGGAATAAAAGGCTGAATTTATCCCTAACTTAACATGGGAATACTATGGTTCAAGGCACAGTCTGTTTCTGAGCAACACAGGGAGCGGAAGCTGTCATCAAACAATTAAACAGTTTTGAACAAGTACTGATAATGATTTATTACCAGGACTCTAAAGAAAACCAGTTATTTCCTGGAAGTTTAGGAACTGTTCTATTCTCAGAGGTAATAAAATAAATCACATTTCATCCCATAAAAATAGTAAGTCTTAGAATGTTGGCTTTTTACAAAGAAATCTCAGCCAAAAGTTTTGCTCTGCTATTTTGGTTCATTTTTTGAAATAAAATAGGAAGCCTGAAAGGAATCTAAATCTTGGTTTTTGTTTTCTCCTACTTACTGCCATTCTCTAAAAAAGTATTTTTCAACCTTTTTTTATCTCACACACACTTGAACCTATAGTTAAATTTCTGCAGCACACTTAAATTATGTTGATTAAAAAAAAAGAATATACTTACTGTGCTTTGAACTTCTTCCAAAAATAACTTAATTAATGATCTTTAAAAATATTCAAGGATCACCCAAGATCTCTCTTGGCACAGTTGAAAATCACCATTGTAAGCTGCTGCCACTGCGTGTGGGTTCTTTTGGCCCAAATACTCAAGTCTTTTCCTTAGCTTTATCCATAAAATCCCCAAAGCCTTTAGTCATTCTTGGGCTGCCAAAAGATGGTTTTTAAAGGTGTGTTAAGAATCACTGGGCCAGGCACAATGACTCTTCCTGCAATCCCAGAACTCTGGGAGGCCAAGGAGGGTGGATTACTTGAGCTCAGGAGTTTGAAACCAACCTGAGTTAGAGCAAAACCCCATCTCCATTAAAAATCGAAAAACTGAAGTAAGAGGATAACTTGAGCTCAAGAGTTTGAGTTTGCTGTGATGATACCATGGTACTCTACCCAGGATAATACAGTGAGACTCTGCCTCAAAGAAAAAAAAAAAAAAAACAAAACTCTGAGAAACAGAAAACAGAACAAAAAATATCCATCTAACAATCTGATAATTCTGTAAGATTCTTTGCCTGTAATTTAAGAGTAGTTACTTTTCTTCCCCAGAAAAATCTTCAGCATGTATCTTCATGATACCGAAGCAAAGAGCCATGTACACAAATTTATCCCCAACCAGAATTCCTCTGTTTGAAGGAGTAGATCTGGACAAGAGGAAATGGCATATGTAGTTCTTGTTTGTTATTCAAAGGACCTTCTAAAACCATCTGCAGCCCCATTGTAAAGTTCAGTAGATCAGGAGAGGGCTGCAGCCTTTGCGGTACCATATGCTTGATTTCCATTGTGTTCTGTACTCCACCGCCAAGGACTTGATCTTGCAATCTGTAGTTGTAGGTCAATGGAGGGCTATTAAGGAAGTCTCTTCTGTAGGCTGAAGTGAGCCCCTCCTACATGGTTTTCATCAGAAAGCAGAAGCATCAGACCCTGGTGGAACACGGTCATCTCAGTCATCCTTGTGACTCAGTGTTGTCAGAACCTCTAGGCTGGAAGCTGGAATAGTCTGCATGTCCATGCCCTATTACATTTGAAAATGTGCTGTTTGGCCCTGAAGTTCTACTTCTACAGATCTATCCATCTCAGAGAAATATATGAGCACATGTGCCCAAAATAGATTTTAAGAGGATATTGATTACAATATTATTCATAACAGCAATAATTGAATACAAATGTAATGCCCATCAATAGGTGAATTACTAGAAAAATTATGTCATATCCGTATTACAAAATACCAAACATCAGATGAAAAGAATAAAGTAGATCCTATAGAGGAAGATTTTAAGACTTATTATTAAGTTAAAATTTTTTATGCAGTAAGTACAGAATGTTTCAATTTATGATAAAAGAAAAACAAAACCACACACACACACTTAGACAAGTGGAAGAAACACACCGACTTAGCAGTTAACGATTACCTCTGGGCCAGGAGAGAATATATGGGGAACGGGTATAAGGAGAACTTTCACTTTTTACTCAGTAAAGCTCTGTATTGATTAAATGCTTTACAATGAAGTTCTATTTATTGTGAAATTTAAAAAATTGTTTAACTTGGATATGTATTAGTGAGAGTGACAGAGTAAGAAACAGAGAGTCCTAGAGCCAAAAGTTGAGGCAGGAAGGAACCGTGACTCTTGACTGTCCCATGTGACTGTCTGGGGCACAGACTTCCACTCCCAGGCTCTTTCCACAGAAACTTTGCATGTCCTCACAGCACCACAGCAGTGGTACATCACGCTCAAGTGACAGAGCTTTCCTACTTTGGTTCATCTAAATAATAGCTCTTGCTTAGTGAATGCTTGGTAAGTGACAGGACCTGGAGTAGGTTCCCAAGCCTGCCCAGTGTCCCTATAAGATCGGGAGTGGTGGACCTCAGAAAGGGCTCTACAGCTGAGGACATGAAAACTCGGTGAAGTTAAGAGATCTGTCCAAGCTGATATTACTGGGAAGGGCTCAGGTCTCAGCCATCAGAAAATATATGACTGAACCACTGAACCAGAATTGGAGTCTAGGTGCAAATCCCAGCTCTGCCACCAGCCACTCATGTGGCAAGTCACTTCACTTTTCCAGATCTTAGTTTCCCCAAATATAAAATAGTGAGAACAATCCTGACTCTGCCTGTCTTTCCTGGCTGTTGTGGGGATGAGGTGGTAAAACAGGAATAAAACTGCTCAATTGGAGGCAAAGTTCTGGGACCCATGAGGGTTGTTAACGATGCTGTTGTTGCTATCAACAAAGCCCAGGGCTCAGTCCCCTACTCCACCCTAGGAAGTTGTTCTGGGCTGGCTGAGGGACCTATGGTCTCACAGGAGAGCCAGCCCCAGCGAGAAGGCCCCAGCAGGCCTGTTGCAGGGAGGGGCCTGTGGGTTTAATGAGCCATGACTCAGCTCCTAGCTGGGTCTCCCACCAAGGCTAAGTGTGACAACTCTTGGGCTGTTTCCAGTGCTGTTAAGCTAAGTGTGACCAGTCTTGGCAGGTGAGCTGGGCTGGGGATGCAATGCCCAGAAGTAGGCAAAGGCTGGCATAGAAAGACAGGGTTAGGGAGGCCATGGCACACGGAGCCATGGAGAGAAGGTGGGGAACATGGAGCCACCAGAGAAGGTGGGGCACACAGAGCTGCGGAGAGAAGGTGGGGCATACGGAGCCACGGAGAGAAGGTGGGGCACACACACCTGATGTATGAACAGCAGGATGCCAGCATCCAAGTCTGCTGTGCCCACAGAGACTGTGTGACCGTGGCCCAGAAACTTGGCAAGCTGGGGGCTGAATGTCCGGTCACAAGCAGGAGCCTGCTGGTCTCAGAAGTGTTTTTCATGAGGAGGCAAAGCCTATGACAGCAGGAAAAATGGGAGGATTTAATGAGGCGTGTGTCAATTCTGTGAGAGGCACAGATGAGGAAATCGCAGTTCAGAGGGAAAGTGCAAGGTGGTGGGGCCAGGATGGAAACCCAGGTCTTTCTAACTCCAAGTTAATGGACATAAATACTATGCTTCACACACATTCTGTTCCTTTTCTATGGGAACAGTGCAGGGGGTGGGGATATTATTAGTGGATAATATTGCATGAATATTATTGTGAATATTAGTGAATAATAAATTGCATGGGTTCAGGGGGATTGTAGTATGGTTGCAATGATATAACTAATGACTGTGAAGAATCCAGCATGCAATAGGAGCTTAATAAATAGGAGAGTGCTTGCTCTCCCTCCCTAGAGGCTTAGGCTGTGAGACGTCCATCTCCTAACTTCCTACTCAGCCAAACACTGCATGAATGCTGAAAAATGTTTATTGAGATGAAAGAGATCATTTCTTCAAAAAATTGAAGCTCAGAGACCTAAAGGTGCCGCAAGAGAGTGATAGAGCTGAGCCAGGAGCCAGGACTCTGCTTTGCCAGGCAGGGCTCAGTCCCTTGTAGCAGACTAGCACCACGGAACAGCCTCTGCTCTCACCCCTCACGTCTTGTGGCCACGGGCCTGTCCTTCTCTGATCCTTAGTTTCTTCATTAGTTATAGGAGTGTAACAACGCTCAGGCAGGGCTATGTGATGAGAGGAGGTGATATACATGGAATGCATGTTGGACATTGGGGTGACTGGTTTCCTGTCCTCCTCTCTCCCCCAATGGTACAATTGGCATGTAGATAATTCCAACAGGGAAGGTCTTCCCAAGGAAATGTTCCCTTAAATAATACTTTCAGTGGCCTGGAACAGTACTGGAAACAGGCCATAACCTATAAGTCAAACTAAAATCACAATGTAAACTACAAAATAAATGTAAAGAATCCCAACATTTTTCTGATTTTTGCCACGATGTTACATCAATGCTTTTTAAAAATACCAAATACTAAATTCTTCCAAAAGTACTCTTTGATGCTCCTATCTAGCAGACACCTTGAGCACATGCTTTGCGGATATGTTGCCTAGGCCTGCTCTGCCAAAACAGCAGTTTGAGGGGAGGGAAGTGCTTCAGCGCCTGTGAGATGAACTTCGGCTGGTTGTTCTGTCCTTTACGTGGTGCAGCCTGGGCTCAATGTGAGCCGATAATCCAGCCCTGCTGAGAGTCGGCTTCTAATTCTGTTGCCACTGACTGCGTGGCCTTGGGAAAATCACAGCCCGTTTCTGAGCCTCCCTTTTCTGTCCTAATCTTTATAATAAAGAGTAAATAGTTTGACTAAAACTATTTAATCACTAATGGCTCTTTCATTTCTATTTTATGATTCATGGGCAAAAGAAAACAAGTTGGAAGAGCTGCATTCTCCAGCACTGAGCTCCTGGGAAGGGTGGTGATTTGTTATTGAGTAAAAACAATCAGACCCCATTACTGCCCTGAAAGCGCTCCTGGTATGGCAGGGACAAGCCACTGTGATTATCATGATGACAAAGAGAAGCACAAAGACTTCAAGAATCCAGAAAAAAGGCGCCTGACCCAGCCAAGACCTGCAAAGGCCTCTTAAAGGAGGGAATATTTGAGCTGAGTTTGGTAGAAGGAGAAGACAAGGGTAAGGAGTGGCCATTTAGAATAAGGAGAAATGAGGTGCAAGAAGGTGGGCTAAGGAACAGCAGGCTAAGGGATCGTCTTCTTCCATGAAAAATCCTATGAACACAGGGTGGGAGCCAGGACATTGGGTTCAAGGCCTACTCTGCTATATGCATGTGTTGGTTAACCTTGAAGACACTCTCTATTTCTGGACTTCAGACTGAGCAGCTGTGTCCCCTCCTGTTTAAAAGAAGTGAGCCAGAGGAAAGGGGGGCTCAATTGGACTTGGCTCTAAATATCTGCTCCTGAAGCCCTAACTCAGGCTGACTCTGTGACATTCAGTACATAACCAACTTCTCTGAGCTGTAACAAGGTTCAGGATAAAGTAGCTGGTAAACCTTTAGATATTAGAAAAAGCTGATGATTGGTTTAGGCAAATGTGTCTGATTACGTGAGGGTTAGCTTTTCTTTTCTTTTCTTTTCTTTTTTTTTTTTTTTTGAGACAGAGTCTCAAGCTGTCACACTGGGTAGAGAGTATAGTAGCGTCACAGCTCACAGCAACCTCAGACTCTTGGGCTTAAGTGATTTTCTTGCCTCAGCCTCCCAACTAGCTGGGACTACAGGCACCAGCCCCAACACCCATCTATTTTTTTTGTTGTTGTAGTGTCATTGTTGTTTTAGCAGGCCCAGGCCAGGTTTGAACCTGCCAGCCCCAGTGTATGTGGCTGGCACCCAAACCACTGAGCTATGGGTGCTGCCTGAGGTTTAGCTCTTTTAAGTTGAGGCACAGCAGTTCTGCTTTCCTGCCTGCATAGTGGGGGCCAACCTCTAGAACATTCTTTTAAGGGAACATTCAGAATGGAGTGGGTTGTCCCATGTGTCTTTTTCTTTAAAAAGACATTTTACCAGCCTTCACCCTAATGGTCTTGATCTTGTTCAGGCTGGTCTTGAACTCCTGCCTCAGCCTTCTAGAGTGTTAGGACTGCAGGCGTGAGCCAACACACCTGGCCTCCTTCTTGATTTTTGATCATATTTTCCTGCTTTTTACATATCCAATAATTGTACTGTGGGCTAAATATTATTTATAATAGATTCATAGAGACCCCAGATGATATCTCTCACAAGATAGCTGGTCACCTAATGTCAATTAAGGCTTGAGTAGGTTAAGGCTGGGTTTCAATTCTAGTAAGATTTAGTCTAACTTTTTTGTTCCTTTTTTTAAAGTAGGGCTCTTTTGAGTTTGGGCCTTATAGCCTTGTTGACCTCTGTCTCCTCAGCCGTGAAAGACTGTGGGATATTTTCTTCCACCCTTTGAAGGTTCTGAGGTTACGTCTTTAGCCATCTTCCGTACGCCTCCTACCCCCTGCCCCTACACAGACACACAGCCTCAACTTTTATAAAATGTTTTGAGGGGAAGACCCTGTGTGTTTGAGGTAAGCCCTCTCTCTCTAGTCCAGGCGTCCTCAAACTGCGGTCCATGGGCCACATGAAACGGTGTGATGGTATTTGTTCCCGTTTTGTTTTTTACTTCAAAATAAGATATGTGCAGTGTGCATAGAAATTTGTTCATAGTTTTTTTTTTTTTTTTTAAACTATAGTCCGGCCCTCCAACGGTCTGAGGGACAGTGAACTGGCTCCCTGTTTAAAAAGTTTGAGGACAACTGCTGTAGTCTCTCAAGCTTCATGGATCATGAAGATTCTTTCTCCTTTGAGACAGAGTCTCACTCTGCTGACCAGACTAGAGTGCTGTGGCATCAGCCTAGCTCACAGCAACCTCAAACTTCCAGGTTCAAGCAATCCTCTTGCCTCAGTCTCCCAAGTAGCTGGGACTACAGGCACCTGCCACAACGCCTGGCTAATTTTTTATTTTTTTAAAAAGTAGAGACTGGGTCTCACTCTTGCTCAGGGTGATCTTGAACTCCTGGACTCAAGCAATCCTTCTGCCTCGGCCTCCCAGAGTGCTAGGATTACAGGTGTGAGCCACCACTCCTGCTCGGATCATGGGAGATTTTATCCTGCCATTCAGAAGCCTTCAGACCAGCTCTCTAGGCTTAAGTGCATAGCCCCAGAATTCAGAAGATGTTCCACAGTGAAAATTAGTTATACATTGAGAATGCCCCAAATCTCCAACCTGTTTTGTAGGCCCTTTTTGACTGCCCAAAGCCTTACTGATTTCTCTTTCTCTTATCCGTGATCATCTGCCTGGTCTTAGCGCAAGCCACATCATGGTTCCTAAATCAGATATTGCAAGAAAAGAAAAGGGCCGATGATAATTATCTCACTATGGAGGACTAGAGTTTCACTTCGTCTCATCCTTATTGTACCACATTTCTTCCAGTTTGTTTCTAAATGTGATTTGTGTAATTTACCCAGGTTTTCCTAGTTGTTGGAGTGAAAATGTTGGGTGACCTACTACATCCTATGCAGGAGCAGACGTCCGGATGCTTAGTTTAAATGAAGTCAGGAAGAACTACTACTCAAGGCACACAAGAAAGAAAGAAGCTTAATTAATATGTGAGCAGCAGCATGTTACAGAAAATCTTGGAGAAAGCAGAACCTCAAAAAGAAGATGGTGAAACTTTGAGTTAATGCAAAAGTGGAGATGTAATCTTAAGGACTTAAGAGATCTGACATCAACCCAAACCACAGAGCACGGAATCTAAAACAAGAACCAGAAAAGGTCTTTCCAAAGCATTTTCTCAATCATAATTTAACAATCAACTGTTTAGACCTTTAAATATCATGTTTAGATATGATATTCCCAGTACAAGGTAAATTCTAAGAAGACAGGACGTTTGCTTGCCTTCTTTACACTCAACACTTTATCACCTACACAAGGCATAAAAAATGTCAATTTGATGGGTTATTATTAATTAATAATTAATAGTTGACAAATTTTGGAATCTCTTCAGTCCTCTAGAGTTGGTTGTAAATAATTGTGCTTATATTAACTATATGAGAACTATAAACATTTTAGAATTAACACTGCAGAATCCTTTGTTTCTATAGTTTCCAGATGCTCCTAGTGTCCAGACGATCCTGCTGCCCATCTCCCAGCAATCTAGTTCTGTCTCAGTATGGTAGCCACAACCTGTAATGGATCAGTGGACGGCTCACCCATTTTCTACCTGGTGGGCATCCCCTCTCTGCCAGAGTCCTTCTTCCTCCCTGTGTTTTTTATTTTCCTCTTCTTCTACCTTCTCATCCTTACAGGTAACACCCTGATCCTGGTGGCTGTGGTGGCAGAGCCCAACCTCCACAAGCCCATGTACTTCTTTCTGATGAATCTCTCAGCCCTAGACATCCTCTTCACCACAACCACCGTCCCCAAGATGCTGTCCCTATTCTTACTTGGGGACTATTTCCTCAGCTTTCATTCTTGCTTGTTGCAGATGTACCTCTTCCAAAGCTTTACATGCTCTGAAGCCTTCATCCTGGTGGTCATGGCCTATGACCACTATGTGGCTATCTGCTGCCCACTGCACTACCCTGTTCTCATGACCCCACAGACCAATGTTATATTGGCAGCCAGTGCCTGCCTTATTGCCCTGCTCCTGCCCATCCCGGCAGTGGTACAGACCTCCCAGATGGCATTTGACACCATTGCCCATATCTACCACTGCTTCTGTGACCACTTGGCTGTGGTCCAGGCCTCCTGCTCCGACACCACCTCCCAGACCCTCATGGGCTTCTGCATCGCCATGGTGGTGTCCTTCCTCCCCCTCCTCCTGGTGCTTCTCTCCTATGCCCACATCCTGGCCTCAGTGCTTCGCATCA
>CAUYPK010162413.1:0-22680 GCA_963574355.1 Loris lydekkerianus | reverse complement strand
CCCCCCCCCCCCCCCCCCCGCCCCCCCCCCCCGCCCCCCCCCGCCCGCCCCCCCGCCCGCGCCCCACCGGGGGCAAACGCAGATTGAGGGGCCTCTCCGGCGCCTCCCGACCCTCAAGTGCTGGCGTCGGTTTCCCCGAATGGGAAAGCGGCTTAAAGGCGCAGTTCCTGGCTCGGGTCACAACTAAAAATAAGCACAAAATTGACAACTGGGGAAACAATCTCCCAAGACACAACCCAGCAACCCAGCCACCTAGCCCAGTGCTGCCTCACTTCTTGAACCTGACCGTTCTGGCTGGCCTCTGCCGGGAACTGCAGACTGCTAAGAGGGCAAGCCAATTTCCAAAGTGAACCCGGGAAAGGGGGCGGGGAGTGAACTGCGGAGAAGGGACAGCAGGAATGTTAGCTTCGGGGGCTAACATTAGCTCCGTTCCCTGGCCCCTGACCTTCGCTCTCACCCCTTGTTTGCTCGCCTTCTGCTGGGGATGCCCTCCCTGCAGCTCCCTCCCTGGTCACCACCGTCAACATCCGCACGCACCTAGAGTTTCTGCTCAGGCTCCTGCTTGCAGCGCCTCGCTCAGACACTGGGTTGTGAGCGGCTGGGAGCCCAGGCCCAATCCCGGGGGGCCCATCTCACTAAGGGAGAGATCTGCCAGCTGGCAGTGGTCTGCTTCAAGCATGCGATTGGTTTGGTGAAAAAGGAAGAAGGTTAAGGTGTGTGCGTGTGTGTTCACCAGCAGATGGAGGGAGGGTCCTTGCCACACACACAAATACACACGCACTTACCAAAGGAGAGCAGCTAGGCACACAGCATAGTGCCTGATGAATGATCTCAGGACATTTTTTTTAGAGACATGCTATGAATACTAAACATATAGCAGCTGAGATTCAAGAGAGGCTCCTGGTCTCCCAGCATGCTCCAGACCCCTTTGGAGGAGTTTTGAGGACCCAGAAGAAAGGCCACTCTTCCTCCAAGAAAAAGGGAAGCCTCAGTGGGGACCCAGAGGGACTGGGAAGCTATATAGTGTGTCTGGGTAGGTGAAGTTGAGGCCAGGGAAGAGAGAAGCAGGAGGAAGTAGTGGAGTTGAAGACAGCACCTCAGAAAGACAGCTAACATTGGCACATTCGGGCCTCAGGAGTTCTGAGGTGAAAAGTGAGCCTTCCTCAATTTCCCCTGCGTTCCTGGATCTGGAAGGGAGGGTGTTGGCAAAAGGAGACCCATTCAAGTTGGAAGCTTTTCCTCATCTCCAGTTCTATTTAAGCGCTTGAGTAAAGCCTCAGAAGAGGCTAGAGGGCGACTGAGGGGCACTTGTGAGGCAAGGACTAGTCTTGTAGGCTGAGTGGAATTTCCAGGATGCAGAGGAGAGCTCTGGGTGGGAGGGCTCTGTTGGCTCCCACAGCTGGGATCAGCAATGGAGTAGCTGACTAGCCGATTTGGCCATCCGTCCACTGAGCACTTTTTGCTTCCTTCCTGGCACTTCCTAACTTGATAAAAAGGATGGAAATTCCCTGCATCTGGATGGGGGGAGTCTAAGCTGGGAAAACAAGCTGATGGAATTATTAAAAGCTGATGGTGTGTGAAACAGAAGACACACAGGGAGAGAAAGATGCAGCATTCCCTGCAAACACACAGGCAGACCCCCACACAAGAAGATGCTCTGAGGACTACAACACAGACACACACACGCACCTCCGAGACACATAGAGGGCCACAGACACACAGAGCTAGTGCAAAAAATGTTTAAAAGGCTAGCCAGGTAAGTGACTCAGACTTGATTTCTAATCCTTCCAAAGGAGAGAGGTGAAGAGAAGCAGGGAAGGGTTGGCTTCCTATCTCCAGGGACTGGGGAGGGAGTTGGAAACCAGCTGTCCAGTATGAATAATCATATTTGTAGCCAGACAGTCCCTGGCTGGTTTCTTTGGGGTGGTGTCTCAGGGGTGGGATCCCTTCCAGGGTCCTCCGATCCTCAGCTAGTTCAGTATTCATTAAAAACACAGATACCAACAAGCTATAATAAAGCTCATGAGTTAATAACTAAAACAAGTGCATTTTATGGTTCTGATTAGCCTTCTTTTGCTGCTGGCTGGGCTCACTCAAGGCATATACTGAGGCTCTGCTCAATCTGCTGTGTGGTAAACAAAAGTAATGGAGGAATGGTAGAGAGGGACAGAGAATTGAGAGGGACTATGTCCCTGGACAAATGCATGTGTGAGGGCTCCTGAGTGACCAGCAAGGTTTAGGTTTAGGATAGTTATTAGGTACATGGCTTTTGGAACCTGCTTCTTACTAGTTGTGTGATCCTAGGTAAGTCACTTTAATCTCTCTGAACCTTGCCTGTAGGATAAAGATGATGGCAGAACTCACCTCATGGAGTTACTGGAAGTGTTAAATGAGATAATTGATGTAAAAATCACAGGAAATGGTAGCTGTCTGTTCCTTCTTTCTCAAAACCAACCTGTCTCTCGTGGCCCATTAAAAGGTTCCCCCTTTTAGGGGCAGCACCTATGACTCATATGCCGGAAGTGGCGGGTTCAAACCCAGTCCTGGCGAAAACTGCAAAAAAAAAAAAAAAAAAAAAAAAGTCCCCCTTTTATTCTGATTTTTGTCTAATTCCAGTCTGAAGTGATGCATTGTTATTTACGCTTGCTCAGAGTGAGTTCTCAAGCTTTTGTGCATGCTGGTTTCTTTCATTTTCAAGGGCAGAACTTTCCCTCCAGGGAATCATATAGGTGGGATTTCCCCATTTTTGTTTTTGTTGTTTGACAAGCTGTGTGTATTCCCTGTGTCCGCCAGAAGTGAAGGGAGTGGGAGAGCAGGAGGTGGGGTACAGAGAGCATATGTCGAAGGTTCTTTAACATTCTTAACTTTGTGTCAAAATAGCAGTAAAACAAACAAGCAAACAAACAAAAAAACACTTGCATGTAAAACTGGGACTCTTGATCCAGTAGCACTGAAATTTGGTGAGGAGGATCTCTTCCGGGGCAAGAGTTCAGTTCCTTCAAATCACATGACATTTGGATGACAAATAAAGATGTTCCAGCCAGAAGTCTATTCCCTATTGAAATCAATACATTGAGACAAAGCTAATAAGTGGCACTATTTTTCTCCCTGGCACACTGAGAGTGAATGGAGGCAGCTTAGCTTCCGTGGCACCTTGGTCTGTAATCAGCACTTAACAATCAAGCAACCAACTCACCATTAACTGAGAATCTAGGGCTAATGGACAGAGAGTCTCTTGGCTTCCAGTAATAATAGTAATACTGACTACCATTTATCAACCCATCACTCACTGTGAGCTGGGCCCTGTGCTAACAGCTCCTAGGAAAAGGAAGATGGTTCTTCATCCCAGGGGGCACAATTAGTTCCACTATTCTAGTAGGTCCTCCAGCAAACCCTGAAAGCTTTACATGCATTAAGTCATTTCGGGACCACGACCCTACAACCAGGAAACATCATAGTTCTTACTTTATAGGAGGAAGCCAAGACTCATGTAGCAATAAGTGGTGGAACCTGGATTTTAACCACATCATGACAATTCATAGCAATGCTAATTACCATTGCTAACTTACATTGAGTACTTATTATGAATCAGGCACGATGTTGGCATTTTACATGTATTAATGCATTTCATCCTCACAGTAAACCCGAGAGGGTGAGTATTGTGATTATTCTTTATTTTAAAGACAACTCAAAGCTCAGAGTGGCTGCTAAGTCGACTCCACCAAGTCACACAGCTTAGTAGGGCCTAAACTGGGGTTTGAACCCATTTCTATTTGACTACACAGTGATAGTATCTCCAAAAAGTTGTGACTCCAAGCCTTCAACTAAGATTAGACAGCACAGACAGGTTGCTAGCCTTCTCTGAAGAGACATTACTTAAGCTGCCTGCCTTTGCTGGGGCAACCTGCCCACACTCATTAGCACACAGAGAAAGATAAATGGGTGAAATGCGGGGTGTCACCGCATGTCTGGAGTATGAAGTACATCTGCCTAAGGCAGCATGGGGACCCTTTAGGTGGCTAACCAGGCCCTGAGATGGTAGAAGGGGGCATGATGTAATTAGAAACGTCACCGAGTGAACCCACTTTATAATTTTTCAGCTTCAACCCTTTATTCCCCATCTTGCCTTGGAGCAAGATACCCAGCCACGCTAATGTGTCCAGGGCCAGCTAGGGCTTGCGTGTGTGAATGGGTGGGTGGAGGAAAAGGGAGAGAAACCTCCTGAGCTACTGAGTTACTGGGGAAACTGGGAGCTAGCAGGAAAGTCGGGTGATGGAGAGAATATCAGAGAAAGTGGAGACAGAAAGGGCCATTTGTCACTAGGAGGAAAGATGACAAAAGGCTGGGCAATTATGCTAAGAGGCCTTTTTAGTGGCCCTTTGTGTGCTAGCTGAGCCTGCCCACCCAGTGTGGGCTGGGAGATACTGAAGGATCCGGCATGGAGAACTCTGAGCTGATGAGCTGCACACTTCCAGCTACCCTCTTCAGGATGCTGGCTGGCAGAACCCTCTCCGCTCAAATGCAGCTGCTGAGCAAGGCTTGCTGCCTGCTAGTTCCATGGGTCTTGGTCCCTCCCAGCTTCCCTGCTGATATTGTCTGCCCGCTTCTCTTCGCCCCCCTCAACATGCTGGGGAAGCACCTGGTCATGGCAGGGGGATCATCTGACCATGTTGCCCCAGTGATAAGAATGGGGTCACTCCAGTTCCTGTCGTGGCAGGGGGATCATCTGACCAGGTTGCCCCAGTGATAAGAATGGGGTCACTCCAGTTCATGGCTCCTCTCTGCGGGTTGGAGGCAGGGAGACGCTGCTTGGATGGAGAAAGCCTATGTCTCTTGGATGCTGCTGGGCAGCTGGCTGTCTGTATTCCTAGCCTGCCTCGCTTCTGCCCATTTCACTCCCCTGGTAAGTATTGGGTTGACAACATTTCCTTCGTGTGCACAGGCACACCTTGGCTCCATAAACTTCTTTCTTCCTAGAATAGATCTTCTCCAAAGGTTCTCCCCTCAAAAGTTCCTCAGGCTTTTCAAAATGTGTCCATCCCTAATCCTCGCCTGGATAATCTGATAAACTAATGTATACTTAGGTAAATACAGATGGTAATTGGGGGTACTTTCCAATCTCTAAAATGAACACACACACACACAGATTCTCTAACCATAGAATAGAGAGAGAATCTGAAAGTGAAGGCCAGAGTATCCAGAAGCATAAAATTTCTTCGAAGTCTCACATTTTATTTGGAAAACACATGTGAATTTTCATCTCTATTCCATAGTGTGCTGGTATTTGATTTACCATGGAAGTACTGCAGGTCTCTAAAACCTTTACATAAAGTGAAGCTTGAAAAAGGTGCCCTGTGTTTATCCTGTGGCTCTGTGTACCCTATAGGAGGTATAGAGACACTCATTCGAGAAACACGGAGCGAATGCCCAGACCTGCTTGTCTTTTGACCTACTATCTCTATTAAGACAGCATTGAGCAGAAAGAATGACTAAAATAGTTTGAAGTGTTGGGGTGCAGGGGTATGGTGGGGGAGCCTGTCTTTTCATCGGGCTCCATGTTTTTCCATAGGAATTACAGCAAAGCCAGCCGCACCCCTACATCCAGAGAGAGAATGCAAACACCTACCTGGTGTGATGTCAGCCTTCGCCTTGCTCAAATTCACCAGCGCTCAGGCTGTGTGTGCTGGAAATTCTCCTTTGGGTTAAGGCCCAATCTCCAGAAGGTCCCGGTAAATTGCACATGTTATCTGGAATGGACAGCACATTAAGTCATTAGCGCCCATTAATGCACTCGCCTGAATAAATCTATCAGATTGCCTGTCACCTCTTGGAGGGCAGTGCTCTAAGGGAATGAGATGCTGACAGTGACTATTTCTTGGGGTGCAGTGGGGTGGGGTGGGAGAGCCCTAGCACAGCGTTTCCCCAGCTCTAGGCCTTGCCCCAGCTACATCAGCATCACTGGGGGTGGCTGTAAAAAGGCAGATTCCTGAGCCCCATCCTAAAGCCCTGGACTCTGCACTTAACAAGCCCATTGGGTTTGGATTGTGTCAGCCTCCTTAGAAGCTCTGAGGAAAGGAGCTTCCTTTGTAGGACTGGAGGACCCGGCCTGAGCTACCCTTGTGGGTGGGGCCAATCTCCCCACCAGCCCCGCCCTTTCTGGAGCTTCCTTTTTTTCTTTCTTCCTCTTCTCTTTCTCTTGTCTCTTTTTAGAGAGAGCTTCCGAGGGCTGCCTTCCGTCTCCTTGCCCACTACCCACGTGCAGAAGGAGCCCCACAGAGAGGAGGCCAGTGGCTCAGAAGGCCTTGGAGTGGAAGCTGAATCGACAGACTCCAGGGAATAGGCCTTGTATGCCTTCCTTCTCACCCCCTGCTGGCATCTCTGGCATGTTTGCCCTCCTGGAGTTAGGAAGCAAAACACCAATTTAAATTGATGCTGACAGAGCCTGTCAGATGCCAAGTGCTCACTGCAGTTGCCACCAGTACAGCTATTCCCTGTGAGAGAGTCCAGGCGGGTGCTTGGGATAGTGCTGCCAGGAGCCAGGCTCCTTGCCTTTCCTCACCTCTGACTGGGTAGGGCTGGGGTGGGGGAATTTTTTTTTTTTTATTGTTGAGGATTCATTGAGGGTACAAGAAACCAGGTTACACTGATTGCATTTGTTAGGTAAAGTCCCTCTTACAATCGTGTCTTGCCCCCAAAAGGTATGGCACACGCCAAGGCCCCAGGGTGAGGGAAATTTTGAAGAGAGAAACTGAATGGACAGGAAACATCCCTAGGCTAGAGAACAGAGGACCAGATGCCTTCCACAGGCTCTCAATCCTAGTTGGCCACTATGTGGTCATAGACACTTTACTTAACCTCTCTGTGCCCAAGGTCCCCCTGGAAAACACACAAAGAAGAATCAAATGTCTGCCCAGTGCTTTTTTCAGGGATGCAAAGCAGTGTAACCTGGTTCTTTGTACCCTTAATGATTCCCCAACAATAAAAAAGAAAAAAAAAAAAAGAAGAAGGACACACTGGAGCTTTTGGAAGGGAAACACCACACAGAGACAAATGTCCCTTAAGAGACTCTGAGGAAGAAAAGGTGTTTAAATCCACCTTGGCGCAGAGCCCTGGGGGTCCCCACCAACCCCATAAATGAATTCTTGCTAATGTGCTACAGAATGCTAATGGGCCATGAGTTAACCTCCCAACAGTTTGGATTTTGTCCAAAGGTAAGCTTTCAGTATCTTTTCCCAAAGGCTGATAACTAGGGGAGATGTCTGACTTAGAGGGAGGCAGGTGAGGACTTTGAGGGTTCGAGGGCCTTTTTGGTCTGGATAATCTCTGACAGCTTGATTCGTTCTTTCCAATAACATCTTGTGGTAGCTAGAAAAGCTATAATCCCCATTGTATAGATGAGAAAGTTGGAGCTCAGATTGCCTAAATGACTGTCCAAAGTCCCACAGGTAAGAAGACTGACTTGACTCCTGGATCAAGTACTCCTCCCCCTTCTCCACACCTATGCCACCTGGGCAGAGCACGGGGTTCAGAGATACCAGGCCTGGGGGACTGTGTCAGCTTCTCCCATTCATTTTTACTGTCTGTCGCTAATTTCTCTTTTCTTTACGCTGTCTCTTCTAGGCTCCATTTTCTGCTTCTCCAGCTGTCTTTCACTAGACATGAAAAAAAAAAAAATCAGTTTTGAAAGGAAAAGCAGGTGTTGGTTTCTATGTCTCAGTGGACTAAAGCAATAGCCCCCAGAAAGCCCTGACTAGAACATTCTCACCACTGGACTGTCAGTAACTTGCTGTGTTTGACCTGGAGTCAACTGATTAACCTTTCTGTCTGTGAATTCTCATCTTTTTTTTCAACAGGCATAAACCTTGCTAGGCGCATGGCAGGGTTAGTGTGAGGGAAGGAGGGGGAGAGCAGATCAAGTGGGAGATGGGGATGGCTAATGAATAACAAGAGCAGAAAAGCACTTTGCAACCATTCCTAAGTGATGCATCGATACTTAATGGCATTCTTTGCCTCAAAAGCCATGGCTCAGAAATGGGAAGCATTCATTAAGGCACTGCAGGCTGGTCCCTGGTAATCCAAGAAGCCTCCTATTTAGGGGGAAGGCCTAATTATTGTGCCTTCTTTTCCTTATCTTCTTCTCCTGTTCATTAAGACCAAAGGACATTTGCTTGGGAAATCAGATCTTGGTTTCAGAAGATTTCATCTGCTCCCACAAATTGAATTTCCCACCTGGAGTCAAATTCTCTATTTATAACAAAGATATCATCTGCCCAGAAATCTGTCCTTGGTACGAGCCTAAGCTTGCCGAGATGTGCTTGGAATAATGGCCAGCTCCGTGGGCTAGGTGGGCCTGAGTCTGTGGTCTCTGGGTGTGGATCCCAGACAATTGGGCCTCAGCTGGCTTTGTCAACTGAGGCCTGGCCCCTGTCAGTGCTTGGGTACATTTTTAGTGGTTATAGCTGCAGAAGGTTTCTTGTTGCAATTTGGCCTGGGCTGGGTTTGAACCTGCCACCCTTGGTATATGGGACCGGCGCCCTACCCACTGAGCAACAGGCACCGCCCACTGCAGAAGGTTTTTTAATGGCTGTAGTCTTAGGCCTGGTCTCCCTACTGTTCCCTCCAATCCCCCATACCTAGACAGACCAATCCTGCCAAAACACCATGACATTCTCCCTTGCAGAAGCCTTCAGTGGATACCCAATACCTGTAGCATAAAATCCAAACTCTTCTGCTAGCGTCCATCTCTCAAACACTCCCTTCTGAGAGCTGCTCCCCCAGCTAGGTCTGGCTCTTCACTCCTTGGCTATACACTGCCTCCTGCATTTTGGTCTTGCCATTCCCAGGCTTATGTTGCTGTCCATGCTCTCTGCTCAGCCACCTGGTGTCCCTCTACCTAAGCTCCAGCCCCACCACCTGCAAAGATCCCTTCCTCCTAGGAATGCTGAGTATTTCCCACTGCACCAATTGTTTGGCACATAGAGAGTGAATGCCTTGTCACAGCACTATATTCTTGACTGGGATTGTACTTTGTCCTTTTGTGGGCATAGCCCTGTCTCTCTACCATTGGACATGGGCCAAGCCTTTCGCTTCTTTGGATCTCCCAGAGCACACAGCACAATGCTGGGCCTCTGGCAGGAGGTAGCTGGGCTCAGGCTTCCTGCCCCTTTTCCCATAGCTCCTTGCAGCTCTGCAGTCTCTGGCGGATGCTTTGTTTTCAGCCTTCAGGGTTTCCCCCCCCCCCTTCTTGTCCTTCACTGGAAGCTCCTAGCATCACTCAGTAGTTTCTTCCTTTTATTAATCATTTTGATGGTTCTTCCTTGCACCCTCTTCAGTTTCTAGAGGCAGCCAAGAGAAAACTGGGAAGTCAAACAAGTTTGTCTTTCATATGACCCTCCCTCCTCTGGTGGCTCAGTGTCTGCTATTGAGCCTGACAGCCGTCACTTCTACTTCTTGTTCCCTGAGATTAAACTTCACTTTTTTAGTGAGGGAGCATACATGTCCTTTTTATAATTTACAAAAAAATCCCGATTGCTTAGCAAGAAGCTAGGAGTTCTTTAACCCTGGGTAGTTAGATATTAGGACAAAGGGGTTCCTCTAAGATAGTCAGAAACACTCTTCCTGGGGCTCAGAGGAGCTTGGTGGGAAGGTGTCCTTAGGCAAGGAAGAACTTTTTCTGGAAGGCTCGCTGTCAGTTGCCTATTCACTCCTGGGCCTTGATGACCTATGAAGTTATTCAAGTATGACACTTAAGCTTGGCCTGGAAAATCTTCTCTTTAATCAGAAGATGAAAGTGGCCTAGCTGGGGGAGGGGCCTGCACCACTGGTTGGTTGGGGAGCAAAAGCTGATATTTGCTCAGCCTTTACCAGGTGCCAGGCATTGTGCTATGCTGGTTACACCAAAAATCTCATTAAATCCTGAAACAGCTCTCAAGGTAAGTGTTTTTATCCTCAATTATAGATGAAGAAATTGAGGCACGGAGAAGCAAAGTTTGTCTAAGCTTACCAACTAGGTAGTGACAGAGCTGGGATTCAAGCCCAGGTCTACATAATGTCAAAGCCTATGATTTTTTTTTTTTTTTTGAGACAGTTTTATTATGTCACCCAGTAGAGTGTCATGGCATCACAGCTCACAGCAACCTCAAACTCTTGGGCTTCAGCGATTCTCTTGCCTCAGCCTCCCGAGTAGTTGGGACTGCAGGTGCCTACCACAATCCCAGCTATTTTTTGGTGTAGTTGTCATTGTTTAGCTGGCCTGGGCCAGGTTTGAAACTACCACCTTCAGTGTATATGGCTGACGCTATAACCACTGTGCTACGGGTGCTGAGCCAAAACCTGTGATTTTGACTACCACTCTATTCTGCCCTGGAAAATAAAACTGTCTTTGTGGAGCAAACATATAAACAACAGCAACTCTTTGACTATTTTCTCTATACTCTCAAGGCATGTTTTCAAGCTACTCTGTGTATTTGTGACTTATTTCTTCATCATAATCTAAACAACTACAATATGCCTTCTGCCCTGTCCAAATCTCCCTAACTTATCCAATACAGAAGCAATACAGGATACCAGCTATCAGCACAGAAATTGGAGCCAGACTGCCTGTGTTCAAATCCAGGTTCTTTAACATTATTGGTTTGTGACTTTGGGCAAGTTGCTTAATTTCCATGAGCCTCAGTTTCCTCATCTATATATTACAGAATAATGTAATACTTACAGAATTGCTAGGAGAATAAAGTGAGGTATTGGATACATCATGCTTAGCATAGTGCTTGGTACCTAATTAACTCTTAGCAAAGCTATCTAATTCTCCTCTCTTTTGCCCCTTCCAGAGTTTCTATAGGCCTTATCCCATCCTTGGATTTTTTTTTTTTTTTGAGACAGAGTCTCACTTTGTCACTCCCAGTAGAGAGCCGTGGCATCATAGCTCACCGCAACCTCAGCCTCTTGGGCTCAAGCAATTCACTTGGCTCAGCCTTTCCAGTAGCTGGGACTATAGGTGCCCGCCATAATGCCCAGCTATTTTTAGAGATGAGGTCTCGCTCTAGCTCAGGCTGGTCTCGAACCTGTGAGCTCAAGCAGTCCACCCACCTCAGCCTGCCAGAGTACTGGGATTCCATCCTTGGATTATTCAGGACTCCAGTCTATGGCACCCTTTTGAGGCTTGCTGGTTTATTGCCCTCCTCTGAATTTCTCCCGTCCTACTCCAAACTTTATGTTGAGTGCCGGCCCTTCCTGTAGTTCTTAACCCTTACAAAGCAATCCTAACCTCATAAAAATTAACTTTTGTGCATGAAAGGACACTATTCACAGAGTAAAAGTGCAGCCCATGAAATGAAAGAAAATATTTGCAAATCATATGCCTAATAAGGGATTCGTAGTTAGAACATATAAAGAACTGCACCCCCTACTAGTCATAAATTATGACTAGTTATATGTTATATATGTTATGACCCCCTACTAGTCATAACATATATAATATATATAAAGGACTTCTAGAACTCAGCAACAACAAAAGCAACTCAGTTAAAAAATGGGCAAATTCGGATGCAGTGGCTCATGCCTGTAATCCTAACACTCTGAGAGGCCAAGGCAGGAAGATAGCTTGAGGTCAAGAATTCAAGACCAGTCTGAGTGTGAGACCGTCTCTACAAAACAGAAAAAATTATCTTGGAGTGGTGGCTCATACCTGTAGCTCCAGCTTCTTGGGAGGCTGAGGCAGGAACATCGCTTGAGCCCAAAAGTTTGAGGTTGCACTGAGATATGATGAGTAAACTCTAGCAGAAGCAACAGAGCGAGACCCTGTCTCAAAACAAACAAACAAACAAACAAACAAACCTGGGCAATGGATTTGAAAAGGGATTTCTCCAAGGAAGACATGTAAATGGCCAATGAGCACATGAAAAGATGCGTAAATCAAAACCACAATGATATACTAATTTATACCAATGAGGTTGGTTACTATTTAAAAAATCAGAAAATAGCAAGTATTGGTTAGGATGTGGAGAAACTGAAACCCTCATGTCTACTGCTGTTGGGGAGGTTAAAATAGTATAGCTGCTATGAAAAACAGTATGACTTTCTTCAAAACATAAAACAGAAAATGACCACACAATACAGCAATTCCACTTCTAGGTATAGACATGAAAGAATTGAAAGCAGGGCCTCCAACAGATATTTACACACCCACATTTAGAGCAGCATTATTCACAAGAGCCAAAAGATGGAAATGACCCAAGTGTCTGTTTATTGGCTGATGAATGAACAAAATGTCGTACATACAGACAATGGAGTATCATTCAGAGTTTGAAAAGGGAACTCCTGACACATAGTACAACATGGATATACCTTGAAGACACTGTGCTAACTGAAATAAGCCAGACACAAAGGGACAAATATTGGAAAGATAAAGCAGCACCACAAGAGCTTTGGTTGACCTCGGGATAACCCGTCCCCTCCTGTCCCCGCCAGCGGACCAGATCCGGTCCAGCAGCGCCCTTCTGATAAAGGACAGGTGGTGCCCCAGCCGCCTCAGCTCTGGCGGTGTTGGTATGGTGGCAGCCAGCAGAGAAGCCAGCCGGCTGGAGGGTAGGCAAGGGAGGGGCCCCCAGTCAGAAGCTCTAGAGGGGCCAGACAGCTTCTCCGGAGATACTGGCACCTTGGTGTCTCCTTCCCCTGGCACTTATGAATGAACAGGGAACACCCATTTCCTAACCCTAGGTCAATTTCATGTAAGTTTCCTAGGCCTCATTCATTAATACATTCATTCACCTTGCCCCAGTGGAAGGGACTGTATCCATTCATTAATGCACTCAGGCACCTTGCCCTGGCAGAGAGGATTTTATCCATTCATTTCCTGGCCTCATATAACTACAAGGAACCCCGTGGGACTATATGTACCTCTGGACAAAGAGCCCCAGCAGAAGGGACTGTATCCATTCACTAATGCACTCCTGCACCTTGCCCTGGCAGAAAGGATTGTATCCATTCATTTCCTGGCCTCATATAACTACAAGGAACCTGTGGGGACTATATGTACCCCTGGACAAAGAGCCTTGAGAGAGCTTCCCCCTCCCCACACTTGGGTTGTTTCTTTCTGCGGGAGTTTTTATATTCTTTTCTGTAAATAAATCCTGTCTTACCACTGATCTGTGGTCCGTGGATTCATTCTTCATTCATTCTTCGAATCACCCAGACCAAGAACCCACTGAAGACGAAATTCTGGTATCACTTTGTCCTGGGAAAGGGGGCATGGCTGGAAATGTGGCTGCCCCCTCACCCCCCATGCAACACACGTGGATAAACCATTCCTAGATGACCTGCTTCTCAGCAGAGCAGCTAGCTCCCTTGCTGTGATCTATTGAAAGTCAGCCCTCGACACAAGGGTATTAAAAGAAAAGGACAGATATTGTATGATTCCACTTATACATGATACTCAGAGTAGTCAAATTCATAGAGATAGAAAGTAAAGTGGTGGTTGCTGAAGGCTGGGGGAGGTGGATTAGGAGTTCATTTTTAATGGGTGCAGAGTTTCCGTTTTGCAAGATTCAAAGAGTTCTGGAGGAGGAGGATGGTGATAGTTGCAGTACAATGTGAATGTACTTAATGCCACAGAACTAGAAACCTAAAAGTGGTTAAAATGGCAAATTTTATGTTATATATACTTCACCACAATAACATCAGGTATTATTAACATTCTACTTTACAGAAGAAGAAACTGAGGCACGAAGTTAAACAACTTGCTTGAGGTCACTCGGTAAGGGATGGAGCCAGGATTTAAAGTCAGGCAAAACAGGGCTGGCGCCATATGTGTCATTATGCTATAAGTTTGGAGCTCAAAGAGGAGACAAGGACTTGAAATATGCCTTTAGGGTGTTCATTTTTTAAAAAATGCTATTTAGAGCTGTGGGACTGGATGCAATCATCTTGGAAGGGAATCAGTCAGAAAGGGATTTAGGCTTGAGCCTGAGAGCATCTCAGACATCTGGAGGTTGGGCGGAAGAAAAAGAGTCAGCAGAGCAGACAGAGAAAGCACAAAGTAGGGGGCAAGCCGGAAAGGTGTGGTCTGAAAGCCGGGGAGAGAGAGTGTCTCAGGCCAGCTGTGTCCAGTGCTGCTGAGAGGGCCTGTATATTGGGGACAGAAATGCAATCATACTTATGTGACCAACATTAAATGGAAAGAAGTTTAGTCTCCTATCCTTTCCTGTCTTCTAGTTGGTATGCTAAAACTTGGTGTAATGCACTGTCCCTTCTAACTTCTCCTCTCCCCTTCCCTTTTTTCTTCTTTCACCCATGTACCCATTCAAATACATAGAGGTCCACATCTATAGTAGAAGGTGACCAAAGGGTTCAGACCTAGAATTTCCTATTTAGTGTTTGTTTTGGAAAAGATTTCAGAGTCAGTCTCAGATTGCAAGACAGCATTCAGTCATATGTGACCTGAGGAAAGCTTTCAGTAGGACAAGACAGCTTTGGGGTGTTGCTAATTTAGTGAATATATGAAAATGGTCACTGATTTTCTTAGCAGCTTGGGCCTCCTTCCTGGGAACACAGCTCAGGTGTATTATACCTTCTACTCAGCTGGACATCACTTTCACAGTAAGCGATAAACAACTATCACACCTTTCTCAATGCATAAAGCTTTTTCAGGGAACAAACACATTTTATGTGTATACATCATTTGTTATAGTGAAGACCCAGAGTCCCATTTTGTCTTGTTCGAGGATTCCCTGATTCCTTGATTCTGGACTGTTTGTTCATGGTAATCTATTTCGGGTAACTATCCAGCTCTCAGAAAATTCTGTTCTTTTTCTAGGAACATCTTCTACCTCTGGTCCATGCTGAGCTTTCTTTGAGTAATCAAAGGTTTCCTCTTCCTTCTAGGTCCCACAGAGACCTATCATTACTTTGTTTTTTTCTTCCTTTAATTATCTTTACTTACCTCCCACAAAAATAGTGCGGCTGTCTCTCATCTGCTTTCAGAGTGTGGGCCTGCTGGCTGCATTCCGGGCCAAAGGGACTGGTCCCCAAGACTAATTATACTGTGACTCCATTTTTGAGCTTAGAAAAGTCCCATCATTTAGCACAGATATGCCCACCGTACTCTAGACTAGGGAAGATGACGGTCTATAGGAAGGAAAGGGTTCACCAAATTTTTCAAATGAAACTAATTTCAATTGTGTATAACATATGTGTATGTATGCATATTCACACATATAATATACATAATATGTATGTAGTTTTACATAAAATAATATATACATAAACAATATGCATCTATATATATGCCCATGTATGGACATATATCTATGTCTATTTATAGAGATATAGATAAATATATATAAAACAAAGGAATGGAGACCCTCCTCCCTTTCCCAAGACATACAATGTCTCACAACTTCCTGAGATCCAATTTTTCTAGTAAAAAAAGTGGCTTCAAATCATCTTCATATCTCTCTCAGCATCCACCCTACTAACACACACTCACATAAACACACACACACTCATAATGGATCCTTACCGGATATATGTTGAATTTACTAGAATTAAATGCAGCAGGCCTCTGTGTCTGATGCTGCTAATATCTGTGGGGCTAAATTGGGATTCTGGTTTAGCATGATCTTTATTAAGTCCCTTTACCTTTCTGGATTCGCCTTTTGAAAATATATAAAAAAAAAAAAAAAAAAAAAAAAAAAAAACAAATTAAAGCAGATGATTTGTAAAAGGCCTTTCCAATTCTAACAGTTAATGATTACAGGGGGCTGGGGCTTATAGGAGATGGAAAGGATCAGAGGGAAATCTCTTCTTTAAGAACATTTAGTGCTGAAAGTCCCACATGTCTGGAAAAGGATGGAAGAAGTTAGATGGGGAGGGGAGGAGCAGGTATCTGAAACTAAAGGAGCAGAGGTGTGCAAGAGAGAAAAAAAGGACTTTTCATTCCAAATAAGAGCTAACATTACTGAACCCTAACTGGATGCAAGGCCCATTACTAGCTCATTTAATCCTCACTACTCCATGTGTTAAGTACGATGGTTACTCCATTTTTGGAGATGAAAAACTGGCACAAAAAAGGGTAAGTCAACTGCGCAAAGCTACATAGCTGGCAAGTGGCAGAATTGGGCTGCAAACCCTGGCAGTCTGACTCAAGAGCTTGTGCCCTTAACCACTACCTAACTGTCTCAAGAGATGGGAGGGCAACAATACACAGAATGTGCATTCCATTTTGGTTCTTGGTGACCAACTCAGAGATAAGGAAGCCAGGCCAAGTGTAGGAACTTGGAAGAAACCAGTTAGAAATTAGGAAGAAATCAAAGTTAGACTCTGACTCAATTGCATATAGTAACATCGTCCAACCCGGAGACTCCTCATCGCTCACAGTACTTACTGATGTTCTCCAGGTGTGAAAAGGCTGAGGAAACCAGGGGAGCTGTGTTCTAAGGCCTGAGGAAAACCATGTCTCTGAGCTGCTCGGGGGTAATCGTGAAGACAGTGCTAGCTGCCAGCCTGGCAGCAAGCTGTGTGCCACCACCAGTTTTTTTAATCACTGTGAGAACACTGTGTCCTGCCTTTTCCCTACTCCCTGAGAAACGTGGCCAGCGCAGGAGAGGCACTTTTCATGTTTTCCACTCCAAGCTTTCTCCACTTAGGAGAAATAGCTCAGTGTTCATTTCTCTTCTTACCACCACCCCATCCCTCCCAAACCTGGGTGAATCTGCCAGTTGATCCAGCAGCTCGGGTCTTTGTTTAGTTTACTCAGAAGTCTCCCAAGGAGCACCAAAGACTGAGTTACATGTAGTAATTCAAAATGGATCAAACGAACAGAGTCCTGTCTTGGACTTATTCATTCTGGAAAGATCCAGAGTGACTACAGTTGCCTCATGACAACTCACTGAGCCCCAGGAATCTAGTCAAAGGGAGGTTCTAGCATTTGGTAAATAAAGCTGAAACCCTGAAACTGTTTGTTGAGTCCGTAAAAAAGAGGGAGGCACAAGGCAGTGTCTGTGGCTCAAAGACACCTCTGGCATATGGGCGCTAGTCCCATATGCCAGAGGTGGTGGGTTCAAACCCAGCCCTGGCCAAAAAAAAAAAAAAAAAAAAAAAAGAGGGAAGCACAATTGCAGGTGCTAGGTTTCTAGGCCTGCTAAACAGAGCCCTCCTCCCTGGGCGCCATCTTGTCCTGCCCACCTCTTCCAGTAGCACCATCTGTAATTCCTCATTGGCCTTTTCCCATGCTTCCTTTTGTTGGGTTACCCTCATTAGAAGAATGCTTTCTCCACAGGCGGTGCCTGTAGCTCAGTAGGTAGGGTGCCGGCCACATACACTCAGGCTGGTGGGTTCGAACCCTGTCTGGCCAGCTAAAACAACAATGACAACTGTAACAAAAAAAAATAGCTAGGCGTTGTGGTGGGCACCTGTAGTCCCAGCTACTTGGGAGGCTGAGGCAAGAGAATCACTTAAGCCCAAGAGTTTGAGTTGCTGTGAGCTGTGATGTCATGGCCCTCTACCGAGGGTGACATACTGAGACTATCTAAAAAAAAAAGCTTTCTCCAGGGGAAGCCCAGCCTTCCTGGGGGATTCCATGGGGGTGTCTGATCCTTGAAATCTCCCTATCTGTGACTGTCAGGGCCAGGTGTGGGGCAGTGACCAGGAGAGTGAGGCCCCACAGATCATCTTTCCTCATCTGACCAGGAGGTAAGCAGGTCTTGTCCATACTATTCCCTCCAGGGTCCCCAAGGCTCTTTTGGAAAGGGCTGTATAAGATATGGCAGCCTAAGTCCCTTGCTCCCTATTCTAAGCCCTGTTGTTCTGATCCCAAGATAATCTACAGCTTAGCCATCAAGCAGTTTTCAGAGTCCTCTGCAGAGTTTCCCATGGAGGATCACAAAATCGGCCATATCTACTGGGCCTATTTCTGCTTGCTGGCAGGCACAGCCCAGGCAGACTGAGAGGAACCTCCCCAGGATCAAAATGCTGAAGGATCTTGTTCAGGGCTAAGAGGTGCCTCAGCTCCGCCTCCTTCCTTACACTCTCTGCAGGATGCCCATTTAGAGGGGCTTTTCCCCTTGAAGGCACTCTTTGATGTTCTTTTATCTTTTTTTATTGTTTGGGATTCATTGAGGGTACAAAGAATTAGGTTACACTCATTGCATTTGTTAGATAAAGTCCCTCTTAAAATTGTGTCCCACCCCCAAGAGGTGTGCCTTACATCGTGTCCCCATACCCCTCCCTCCTCCCACCTTTCTCGTTCCCCTACCCCACCCCTTCTATTAGCTCATCCGCTGCCTTCAGATTCGAATAGAGTACAGTGGATTCTTGCTTCTCCATTCTTGTGGTACTTTACTAGGAAAAACGTGTTTCACCTCCATCCAGATTAATATAAAAGATGTAACATCTCCATCTTTTTAGTGGCCGAGTAGTATTCCATGGTATACATATAGCACAGCTTGTTAATCCACTCCTGGGTTGGTAAGCATTTAGGCTTTTTCCACATTTTGACAATTGTAAATTGAGTTGAGATAAACAGTCTAGTGCAAATGTCCTTATGATAAAAGGATATTTTTTTCTTCTGGGTAGATGCCTAGTAATGGGATTGCTGGATCAAATGGGAGGTCTAATTTGAGTTCTTTGAGCATTCCTCATACTTCCTTCTGATACCGGAGTTTCGTCTTTAGTAGGTTCTTGGTCTCGGTGATTCAAAGAATGAATCCACGGATGACAGATCAGTGGTAAGACAGGATTTATTTACAGAAAAGAATACAAAAACAACAAAGCTTCTGGCAGAGAGAACCCAGGTTGGCGGGGAAAAGCTCTCTCCCTCCCTTTCTCCGGGCTCTTTGTCTAGGAGCATATATGGGTCACATGAGGTCCTCTGTAAATACATTTAGCTGAACTCAGTTGTTACCAGGCATGGGTCCTCTATAGTTACATTTAGCCAGTTATAGTTAGCCAGAGCTCAGTAGCAAATGAATGGCTACACTTCCTTTCATTCCCAGGCCTAGGAAATTTACATGATATTGACCAGGTCTAGGAAGCTTACATGAACTTGACCAGGCCTAGGAAAGGGGGCGAGGATTCCCTGTTCAGCCCCAAGTGCAAGGGGAGGGAGACCTAAGGTGCTGGTATCTCCCCAGCAGTTGTCTGGCCCCTCCTGCTACTGGAGCCTCCTATGGCCCCCCTGCCTACCCTCCAGCCTGCTGGTTCCTCTGCTGGCTGCCACCACACCAACACTACCAGGGCGGAATGGGCAGGTCCTCCAGCTCCACCAAAGTGGCTGGGGAGCCATCTGTCCGGTATCACTTCCAAAAAGGTTGTATTAGTTTGCAGTCCCACCAGCAGTGTAGAAGTGTTCCCTTCTCTCCACATCCACGCCAGCACATGCAGTTTTAGACTTTGTGATGTGGGCCATTCTTGCTGTGGTTAGGTGATATCTCAGGGTAGTTTTGATTTGCATTTCTCTGATTTTGATGTTCTCTTTAAGAGAATTTCAGTGCTAAAGGGATATAACCTTGTTTGTCGCAGCTCATGCCCCCACCAGGAAAGGTTTAGAACACTTTCTTGGGGTGCTGTTTGACCGTAGTGCCCTTCTGCTCATGCCCACCTCTGCTCTTACCCTTTTGGAGGACATTGACTTTCTATACCAGGTGAGGAAGTTTGGAAAGGCCTTTGACTATGAAGTTCCCAGAGTGATATGCAATTCCTTTGTAACATGAATAGTATATATAAAACTTATGGATTGTACTATCAACTATAGACAGTATCTCTTAACTCTCTACTTTTATCAGATGGGGCTGCTCAAGTCTATACCCTTCCTTCCTTCTCTCCTTCTATTTCCATTTTCTGTCAAATGTATAATTATGTCCACATTGTTGTGGTTGATAGCATTAACATTTTCTTCTATAACCATGATTATATCTCCCATGCTTTGTCTATAGATTGATTCTAAAGGCTGACAACCAATAAACAATGTTTATATTATTGTGTCTATGGAAACATAGTTCATTACAGACAGGGCTGTATATGATCATTTGCATGGGCCTAAGGAACTCCGGCTTTCCTGTACCCTTCTTTCATTAAATATATAATATATATATATATTTTTTGGGGGGGTGGTGGTGGTGGTGCCTGTGGCTCAAGGAGTAGGGCACCAGCCCCATATACTGGGGGTGGTGGGTTCAAACCTGGCCCCGGCCAAAAACTGCAACCAAAAAAAAAAAAAAAAAAAAAAAAAATATATATATATATATATATATATGCATAATGACTGCATCAGTATAAAGATAAATATATTAATATTATATACTAAAGCATCTTCTTTGACCTGAAAGTTCATTTTCCTTCTGATTTTAAAATAAATTTCAACATTCTCATTCCTGAAATTTTATATAATAGAATCATATGTATGTGACTTCTTTAATTAAGTTAGTATGGCTTTTGTAATTTTTTTTTTTTTTTTTTTGAGACAGAGTCTTACTTTGTTGCCCTTGGTAGAGTGTCCTGGCATCAGAGCTAACAGCAACCTCAAACTCTTGGGCTTAAATGATCCTCCTGTCTCAGCCTCCCAAGTAGCTGGGACTACAGGCACCTGCCACAAGGCCTGGCTATTTTTTTTTTAGAAACAAGGTATCACTCTGACTCAGGCTGGTCTTGAATTCCTGAGCTCAGGCAATCCACTCGCCTCGGCCTCCCAGAGTGCTAGGACTACAGGCGTGAGCCACCATGCCTGGCGATTTTTGTAAGCTTTTAAAACAGTTTTATTGAAGTGTGAATAACCTACAATAAACTGCATACCTTTAACATTTATAACTTGACAAGTTTTGACATATGTTTATAGCTGTGAAAGCATCACCATAATCAAGATATTGAACATGTCCAACACCTCCAAAAGTTTCCCTCCAGGCCCCTTTGTAAATCATTCCCCCATTTCCAGGTAACCATTAACCTGCTTCTTGTCTATAGATTAGAATTTTATGTAACTGAAATCATGCAGTATGCACACTAGGGTGTTTGACTTCTTTTTTTTTTTTTTGAGACAGAGTCTCACTCTGTCGTCGTGGGTAGAGTGCTGTGGCATCATAGCTCATGGCAACCTCCAACTCCTGGGCTCAAGCGATTCTCTTGCCTCAGCTCCTGAGAAGCTGGGACTACAGGTACCCGCCACAACACTCAGCTAGTTTTTAGAGATGGAATCTCATTCTGGCTCAGGCTGGTCTCGAACCTGTGAGCTTAGGCAATCCACCCGCCTGGGCCTCCCAGAGTGCTGGGATTATAGGCAAGAACCGCTGTGCACAGCCTGCATATGACTTCTTTCACACATCATAATATGTGTAAGATTCATCCATATTGTTTCATGTATCAATAGTCAATTCCTTTTTTCATGATTGACAAATAATTGTATGTATTCATTGGCTCGTGATGTTTCGAGACACACACACACACACACACACACACACATATATATATACACACACAATGTATAGTGACAAAATTGGGGTGATTAGCACATCCATCATCTCAAACATTTATAATTTCTTTGGGGAATATTCAATAGCCTTCTTCTAGCTATTTGAAACTATGTAATATATTGTTGTTAACTGTAGTCATCCTACAATGGTATAGAACACTGGGACTTAATCTTCTGATTGAGCTGTAATGTTGCATTCTTAAACATGTCCCTCCCTAGTCAACTGTTTTTTATTGCTAAGTGGTATCTCATGGTATCTCATACCAAAATATGGTTATTTATTCATTTTTACTGGCTGTTTGAGTTGCTTCCCATTTTTGACAATTGTAAATAAAGCTGCTAAGAACATTTGTGTACAAGTTTTTGTGTGGACATGTTTTCCATTCTCTCTAGGAATAAAAGGGCTGGATTAACTTTATAAGACACTGTCAAAGTACTTTCCACAGTGGCTGTACTTTTTCAAAATCCTACCATCAGTGAATCAGAGTTCCAGTTGCTACATGTCTTTACTAAAACTTGGTATGGGCATCCTTTTTATTTCAATTACCAGTAGGCTGTGTAAAGATACATTATTTCAGTTTAATTGTCATTTCCTCAATAAATAATTTCATGTGTTTATGAGCCATTTTTGTATCTCCTTCGATAAAGTGACTACTTCACATTCTCTTGCCCATTTAAAAACCATTGGTTTGTTTCAATAAGTCTTATTGAGTTGTAAATAGCTCTTTATATATTCTGAACACAAGTCCTTTGTCAGATATGTGATTTGTAAATATTTTCTCACAGTTTGTAGCTTGGCTTTTCATTCTCTTAAAGCATCTTTCATAGAGCAAAAGTTTTACATTTTTATGAAGTCCAATTTGCCAATTTTTCTTTTTCATGGATCAAACTTTTGATGCCACATCTGAAAACTCTTTACGTAACTCAAAGTCACAAAGGTTTTCTCTTATGTCTTCTTTAAAAGTTTTATAGTTATAGGTTTTACATTTAGATCTAGTATTTATTTTAAATTCATTTTTATATAGGGCATGAAATTTAAGTCAAGTTTCTTTAAAAAAAACCAAACAGATGTCCAATTTTTTCAGCATCATTTATTGAAAAGATTATGTTTTACTCATCAAATTGCCTTGGCACCTCTTTTATAAAAGGCCTCTTTTTATACATCTCTTTCTGCACTCTCTCATTTGCCTATTGATCTGTGGAAAACTAATAGCACAGTTTTG
>CAUYPK010162410.1:0-55631 GCA_963574355.1 Loris lydekkerianus | reverse complement strand
GCATTTTACAAGGCTATATGTAAAACTTAGTAAATGTGGAATGTAAATGTCTTAGCACAATAACTAAGAAAATGCCAGGAAGGCTATGTTAACCAGTGTGATGAAAATGTGTCAAACAGTCTATGAAGCTAGTGTATGATGTCCCATGATCATATCAATGTACACAGCTATGATTTAATAATAATAAAAAAAGTCATCTATTTGCTTTGGTTGTTGTCTCCTTAGCTGTACAGAAGCTTTTCAGTTTAATTAAGTCCTATTTATTTATTTTCTTTTGTTGTTGCAATTGCCACGGACGTCGTCTTCATATAGTCTTTCCCAGGCCAATATCTTCAAGTGTTTTCCCCACACTTTCTTTGAGGATTTTTATTGCCTCATGCCTTAGATTTAAATCTTTATCCATCTTGAATCAATTTTTATGAGTGGTGAAAGGTGCAGGTCGTTTCAGTCTTTTACATGTGGTTATCTAGTTCTCCCAGCACCATTTAATGAATAGGGATTCTTTTCCCCCATGTGTGCTCTTGTTTAGTTTATCAAAGATACGGTGGCTGTAAGATTTTAGTTTCATCTCATGGTTTTCTATTCAGTTCCAAATGTCTATGCCTCTCTTGATGCCAATACCATGCTTTGGACTTAATCACTGATCACTGTGAACTTGTAATATAGCCTAAAGTCTGGGAGGGTGATGCCCCAGCTTCATTTTTATTACTAAGAATTGCCTTGGATATACATTTGTTTGTTTTTTTTGTGGTTCCATACAAAACAAAGAATTATTTCTTCCAAATCTTGAAAGTATGGTGTTGGTATTTTAATAGGGATTTCACTGAATCTATAGATTGGTTTGGGAAGTATAGACATTTTAACAATGTTGCTTCTTCCCAGCCATAAGCATGGGATGTTCTTCCATTTAATATCTTCTGCTATTTCTTTTCTTAGCATTTCATAATTTTCTTTGTAGAGGTTCTTCACCTCTTTTTTTATGTATATTCCTAGGTATTTCTTTTTTTTTGGGGGGGGGGAGCTACTATGAAGGGAATTGTTCCTTGACTAGCTTCTCAACTTGACTGCTATTGGCATATACAGAGGCTACTGATTTGTAGACAACCTTCAGAATAGGAAAAGATATTTGCATATTATAGATCAAAGGCTTGATCTACAGAGAGCTCAAATTAGTCAACCAAAATAGAGTTAACAATCTATCTATCACTGGGCAAGAGACATAAATAGAACCATCTCTAAGGAAGACAGATGAATGGCCAACAAACATGAAAAAATGCTCATTGTCCTAATCATCAGAGAAATGCAAATCAAAACCACCCTGAGATATCACCTAACCCCAGCAAGATTATCCCACATCACAAAGTTCCAGAGCTGCAGATACTGGAGTGGATGTGGAAAGAAGAGAACACTTTTACACTGCTGGTGGTACTGCAAACTAATATAGCCTCTTTGGAAAGAGTATAGAGAATCCTCAAAGAACTCAAATTAGACCTCCCATTTGAACCTGCAATCATAGTACTAGGCATATACCCAGAAGAAAAATCATTTTATCATAAGGTCATTTGCACTAGATTGTTTGTCACAACTCAATTTACATTGCCAAAACATGAAAACAACCTAAATGCTCATCAACTCAGGAATAAAGTAATAAATTGTGGTGCATGCACACCATGGAATATTATTCAGACATAAAAAAGATGGTGACTTGGGCGGCACCTGTGGCTCAAAGGGATAGGGCTCTGGCCCCATATGCTGGAGGTGGTGGGTTCAAACCCAGCCCTGGCCAAAAACTGTAAAAAAAAAAAAAAAAAAAAAAAAAAAAGATGGTGACTTGGTGACTTCATATCTTTTGTAATATCCTGGGTGGAGATGAAGCACATTCTTCTTATTAAAGTATTACAAGAATGGAAAAGCAAATATCCACTGTACTCAATACTAAGATGAAGTCAGTAAAGATCTAATGCATGCCCAAATAGAACTCATTTCAAGTTGGGGACAGGGATAATGGGGGAGGGGTTGGGGTGTTCTCTCTGAATGGGCATGGAGTGGGGGTGTTTGGCATACATTTTATGTGGGGGACATAACCACAAGAGAGACTCTACCTAACAAAATCAAATATTTGACCTGGTGGTATATACCCTCATATTACCCTGAAATTTAATTTCCAAAAAAATGTCATCAACTGATATTGGGTTAGAGAACAGGTACCTGTAGAAGTCACCTTAGTGAAAAAAGGTAAAAAACCAGGGCCTAGAAACCAAGACAGTTTAAGAAGATATTTTACTCTAGTTTTATATAAATGGAGTATCAGAGTAATCAGCTAGATTTAATGTGATGAATCTTAGGGACCCCAACAAGTAAGAATGTCAGTATCTGCAAGAACACTTAGGGAAAGAGGCCAAAATCAACCCAAGAAATGACATTTCTCAAGTTGGGTTATGCCTGCCAACACAAGGCTTTCATAGTTTAGTGATTCTAGTCATGAGGATAATTTGATAAACTCTTCTAGTTCAGTTGGCATATTGTTAATCAGCCTTGAGATAAATTTAGATTTCCAAATTTTTATGCAAGGATGATATGTTCTCCTTAATTTTAATCATCAGCTGATAGAAAAGAAATAATCTATTATTAATGCTTATGAAGTTGCCATTATAACCAGGCTTTTTGTGATTTAGTTGATCAAGACTTTGAACCTATAGTTTATTAGTGGAAACAAACTCTGAATTGGGGTGTTGGTGCCACCTGGTCTAATTTTCTCCATCAGCTGACCTCAGAGTCACAATTCCATACCTTGTACATGATTTGTTAGTGCTAAGTTTTTGCTACAATATTATGACAGGTACTCCATTGAGATCTGCTTCCTCATAATCATGGACACAATTTAAATAAAAGGAAACAAGTAAGATATCCAATTTTGTTAAATATTGTATTAGGTGTTCCCAATATGAAGTTTGCTGATACAGTATGTAGCGGGTATGGAGAAATAATAGCATTCCGATTTCAGGACTGGCAGTGTGACAAAACAGCAAATTTCTAAGAACTGGCTTGGGATACAGATATGTTTTCAATATGTAAATATTGGCTTCTCAAAGGGTAATTTCAAACTTATTTATGTGAAGGCTTTTTTAAAATTGGTATTCCAGAAAAAATATCTTAAGTATTTTAGATTACCAGTTAAGCATTTAAACTTAATACCAGTTAAGTATTTTCTCACTGGTTTGAAATGGTAAGAAGGAAGCCACCAATTTAGATACAGCATAACAGATACCCCAGACAGTTCACTCTGTGGCTGTGACACCCACACCACCCCTATCACAAAACTTGAATTTGACTCACCTATGTCAGAATGGACCTGATTTGGGGCAGGATCAGCCTTAATCTGTCTATGCCAAACCTGGCACCTGTAGCCCTCTTGCCTCTGGATTGGCTCAGCACAGGCATGTGAAGAAATTTGATCAGTAGGATGGGAATAAAAGTATTTCCAGAGGGCTGATTCTGGGAAGATATTTCTTGATATTTTTTCTTTAAGAGGGACAAATTGAAAGACTAAGGTCAATACCACTGAGAATGTCAGACAAGAAAGAATCTGGGTCCTTTGATACTGTTGAACCTCTAAATTAATAACCCATGATTTGGGTTTGGGTCATAGAGGTAGACCAGCAAGAATGACAGAGAATAAGGATTTATTATGGAGATTCAACTTTACAGAACTGCTGATACAGAAGTCTATGCCAGGCTGCTCCCTCTGCATCTGGTGCTGAGCCTGAAGTTGCTGTGGGTGGGTCGTGACGGTGGTCAGGAAGGCAGTCCACTAGAACAAATGGAACTCACATGTGTCTCTCCCGGCCTCCGCAGCAATGCCACAGGTGACCTGCAGGAGGAACTTGTGCCCGTTGCCATGAAGCTACACGAGCACCTTGGCCCAGACTCTGCAAAGCTGGAGGGGGAGAGTAGGAGGAACTGGAAGAACTATGGGTCCATGCAACTCTCATTGATCTCATTTTTTTTGTCTTGGGTAAAATTTTCAAGTTATTGCAAGGTTTCACCTACAAGTTCAAAGTGCTAAGAGAAAATTTCAGCAGCTTTTACCATTGCTGGTTAAAGACACAGATTCATGGATACAGGGATGCCTCAAAGTTCACTATAGTAATAGCCATTTAGCAAAATTCCCTAGTCCCCGCAGAGCATGATTGGTCTAAGGACATCATTGAGTCCTACTCAGTAAGAGGCAATACGGACAACAAATCAAATATTCATTTCTTATCAGAATTTAAAAGGCTTGCATGTATTTAATCTTTCATGTGAAATATTAGAAGGTAGTTTGCTTGCATTTGAGGATCAAAAAATCCCCATTAACCTTGAAAGCAATAATACTCCCTTGAATTTTTACGTTTTGTAAGCACTTTGTTTAAATTGCTATTTGCACCACATAAACATGTTGTTTCAAATGTAACCCGAGTTTTTGGCTGTGAACTGGTATCTTCCTTGCACAATCTTCAGCTATTGTCCTTCAAAGGCAGGGACTACTTATTCTTCTTGAACCAGAAAAACAAAACGTCCGTTTGTTCTGTGAAATTCCTGCAACTTTGACCAGTGGAACACATGCCCAGAACCAAGCTGAGGCCTTTCCAGAGGTAAGCCTGCCTTAGCCAACTCTTCATTAACTTCAAAGGGAGGCAGGGAATTGAGGCAATTATCTGCATTATAGAAAGCAGACACGAGTAATTCACCCCAAAGGCGTGCTTGGTCATTCTCAATTTTCTGCCTGCCTTTCCTTGCCAGTGAAGGCAGCGCCCTCTTCAGCTGACCCCAGGAGGGAAAAGATTCTGCAGCCACATCACCAGTTTGCTCCACAGTCTGGACACACAATTCTCTCAGAAAACCTTTCTCTTGTGTTTATGACAGTCAAAGGACTTTAAAGCTTTCCTTCTGTGAATGAGAAAGAATTAGTCGTCATACTGCTAAGGAAGGTTTTCCTTTTCCTCTCTGGCTTCTCAAAAGCAATTTCTGCTTCACAGGCTATTTTCTTTGTTGGAAATAACTGTGACAAAGTCAAAGGCATGGCATCTGTTTTGGAGGCCCTTTGACCTCCTGCAGCTGAGGGCAACTGCAGCACACGGGCGGCACCTCCCTACACAAATCATTAGATGGGGCTGCGGGCAGCTCTGTGCAGAAGACCCTAAATCCAGTGATGTCACACTGCTCAAATTGAGGCCAGAGGTCAAATCATTTAACTGGACCTCTTCATCAGGGACTTATCCTTGAGACAGCTATGAAGGCATCAGTAAGGAACTTCTGGAGTCTGCTGATGATTCATGCTTCTCATATTTAGATCTAAAAATACTTAGCGCAACCAACAGTTGATCTGTCCTTCAAAAGAGATCCTTTTGACCTCCCTTATTTACATGTATTACAGGCAGCCCTATCAACTTATAGAGTTACTAGTAATTTATAACAAGAAAGAGGGATAGACATGAACCAAATTTTTAAAAATGAAATGATGATGCTTTTCTGTGCTAGGACCTATGCTCAGTGCTAATATCACATTATCTAATCTTTCCTCTAAAGCCAGACCTGATTTAAATACTGTGTTCCTGGGAAAATCTCAACAAGGAAGCTGAGGCTACCCTGCCCCTCCAGACAGTTAGCTCAGTGTTTTTTGTCACTGAAGGGCAGTGGCCTCTCCCATTGGATTAGAACACCCATTTCATGGGTTATAGATGTAGAAAGATCTTTTATCTGTGTTTTAGGGAAAAATCAGAAATAAAAAGCAGTATTACTGTGTTTTTTTTCACTGCCTCAATTTTAACCATCTTTCCTTTTGGTCTCTTTACTAATACAGTACAAAGTCATGACTGCCATGGAAAAAGTTCATTTGGAATTAAAGGCAGATCCATCTGTGAGTTTTAAAATCATCTTTACTCTGTGGACTCTTGACTATTCTACACAAATGAGTCAAGGCCCTCAAGCCCTGAGCCTACAAATTAACATGGAATTAAGCATTTGAGAAAAATAAACAATGTGCCTCCTACTTAAACACTGAGCATTTCATTCTACCTGGGAAAATATAACTTAGGAAATAAAGGAAGATTTTATCGGAAATACTGTTGGTTTTTTAAAAGCTCTTAAAGAGAAAAATTTCTTATACTCGTCTATGCAATGATGCGCTCCTAAACACAGGTGATTTAAGAGAACAGAGTTACATATGCCATGCCTTTCCCCCAAACACTCTTGCTTTAATCTTGAGTTTATTGACTTCAGATTCTGCCCCCTCTGCCCTTTCGTTTGCTTCATTCAACTCATGTTGCTGCTGCTTATACTTGGAAAGCTATTGATTGGCTTGTTGTCCCTTTAAAAATAATAAAAAAAAAATTCTCTGTGCCTATGTAGTCAATTTTTCCCATTCCGAGATGAGAAAGTTAAAATGTGAAAGGAATCTAAACTTGTGTGTATTGAATGGAATATATTTTGATATGATATATAAGGATTCAGATTTTTCCAGCAGGCGCAAGATCCATTTTTATAACTTTGGTTCTCTGGAAATTCTGAACCTGGTTGGCACTTCCCATCAGCTGGATGCTGGATTGCATTCAGAGACTTGGTAGATGGTAAAATAACCACAGCTGATGGCTTTGTAGCCTGTTTAACATCCTATTCTACCTCTTGGTAGAGGGGGCTTTGTTTCTAAAAATTATATGGGTCAACAAGTAATTATTTAGATATAGCAGTGTTTTAGACAAAATCACTTAAATAATCAATTGTAAACCCCTCAAGAGATATTACCAAGTATAAACCAATATTTATGGCACTTAATTAAATTCCACGTAGCTATGGATATAAACTCAGGGATGGCAAGTACATTTCAAGTGATAATGGTTTTGTTCACAAGTATATGCCAGGATCATCAAGAAAAAGTCCTGCGAACTATGTATATGTTCACCTAAAGTTTGGTGGTGAGGGAGGCCCTGGGGTGACTACCCTTCTAAATATTTGCCACCCCTACAGGACACCTTGGTTTGGCTAGTTTCTTATGGTGGACATGTTTGGATGTAACCACAAGGTCAAAGGAGAGAGCTCTGGCTTCCTAGAGGGAAAAGTAGCACACATTTTTACCATGGGTGATAATTCTAAGTTGAGAGAAAAACACAGAATAAGCAGACATTAAGCAAACTGTTCCTTTCTAACAAGCTGCTTGCCTTGCTCGGGGCCATATATCTCTCTTAATCAAAAATAATGCTGGGAAATCCACCAGGCTGCAACTGCCCCAGGCACTTACTGCCACCTCCATCTGCTGCTTGTAGCTTTGCACATTCAGCTGAAGCTTTTCCACCAGAGTCTACATCCTGCTCAGATTCTTCTCATCTTCTTCTGCCTGAAATGCATAGGAATGTCTGTGAAGATGAAGAAGGATCCAGCAGCCTCCAGTGCGGGTAGCTGCATGTGAGGAAGTAAAGGTCAGAAAACTTTATTAAGCATCAATTCAGAGTTAAGATTCGAAAAGTTTAAGTCTACTTATCCCAAGAAATTAATAAACAGAACTCTAAGAGCTAAGAGAATCATTTCTCCTGATCCACCACAGCACTCCACTGGCCTTTGCTGGATAGAAGGTCAAGCCCTCTGGTTCAGTTTGGTCTGCAGCCTCTCCATGCCAGTCAAGCTATGCTTCCCTGAGGTTTTTCAGTAGGGATGACGTAGATTATTGGCTACATACAAAACAGAAAACCAATCACACCCTAATCAAAACAACTTTTCTCTTGAATTGTCTAATTGACCTTTTGTTTTGGATAATAGAACTATAGGAAAGGCAAGTTTTCTGGAATTCTGGTGTGGGCATCACCAGAGATGGCTGTGGGGACTTCAGTGTGCTTGTTCTCATAGTTTCCATTATAATCCAGACTTGGGCTGGAGAAGTGAAATGTAAGGGAGATTTTGGTTCCAGGCTGTGCTCTGTGGAGCCCTTGGCATTCTGAGAAGGAAGGAGTGGAGAGGTGAGCAGACAGGTGAGGCTCTGCCTTCTCCATATCTCTTTAACTCAGCGGTTCTCAGCTGTATTAAACTGTATTAAAGGACCACGGCGTTAGGAAGGTTGAGAACCACTGCTTTAACTGGAGCACATGCACATTGGAGATATGGAACTTCCCAAAGGAAGAATATATCTTCACCTCCTGAGGCCCGAGGACCCATTTAATTAAGAAAATGCTACTCCTGTTGCTTAAACTTTGTTGCTGGCTTCATTTTACCTATTCCATCAAGTATCACCTCCTTTGGCAGCATCCATGGGCCCCCTACTTACCTTCACTGCCCCTCACAAACCCTTCCACTCCAACCAGGCTTGCAGCCTCTTGTTTGACCACAGCTCCTGGTGCACTCCATCCTCCTTAGATCTAGACAAGCTATTGCCATCACCTGGTATGTCCACACCCCACTTTAAAATACAATCAGGGCAGTGCCTGTGGCTCAAAGGAGTAGGGTACTGGCCCCATATGCCGGAGATGGCGGGTTCAAACCCAGCCCTGGCCAAAAACTGCAAAAAAAGAAATAAAATAAAAATAAAATAAAATCAGACAGTAGATAATTACTAAGTTTAAAGAATGAATACATGGGGGGTGGTGCCTGTGGCTCAAAGGAGTAGGGCACTGGCTCCATATGCCAGAGGTGAAGGGTTCAAGCCCAGCCCCTGCCAAAAACTGCAAAAAAACCACCACCAACAACAACAACAAAAAGAATGAATACATGGGGACACCACCCAGCTGGGAAACTGACACAAGTCTATGTTTTAAGTAGAATCCCTTTTCTGTTCTCATCTGCCTATTCCTCTACCTCTCAGGTTTATGACATTTGGAGATACACAGCATTATGTGTTTATAGTAAATTATAAATAAACACAGGTTTCATTGCTAATCAGCAATTTGCGGGGCAAGCGGGCACAATAAAGAAGGCCACATAGAAGAACACTGAACAAAGCTGGGAGGAGTGGTGACATTAATGACGATCCTCCCACTTGGGGAGGCACAGCTGTTGATGATAGGTCTCTGCCTCAGCTCTGAGGCATTAAGTAACTGTGGGGGCCATGATTGTAGACCACCGATTTCCCTTCAAGAAAAGAACTTGCTATTTCACTATGAGAAGGGCAGTTCCCTGATAACCTCCAATGACAGTGACTTTCAGACCCATGCAGAGGTCCTCAAATGATAGCCCGCAGGCCACATGTGGCAGTGTGATTGTATTTGTTCCCATTTTGCTTTTTTACTTCAAAATAAGATATGTGCAGTGTGCATAGAAATTTGTTTATAGTTTTTTTTTGTTTTTTTTTTTAAACTACAGTCTGGCCCTCTAATGGTCTGAGGGACAGTGAACTGGCCCCCTGTTTAAAAAGTTTGAGGACCCCTGTTAGAGCATTGGCGATGAGGCTACATACTTCCCAGGCAGCCCTCAGGCAATAACTTGGCACAGTGTGGAGTTACTAGTGTCTGTCCAGGGCTACCCAACATGGGACTCCTTTCTGGGCAATCTCAGAGCTGCACTGCAGACTGAGGCTCTTCCCATCTAATCCTGCTCCCTCCGCCTTGCCTTTCCTGTCTCTGCCTGATCCTACCTGCTATCACCATCACTGTTCACAGTGTTACCTCCAGGAAATCCCCTCTACTAACTCCACCCTGGCATCTGGTTTCTGGAGAATTCACTCAACACAGAAATTTTACCAAATTTTGTTTCCTTCTTTCTAAAAATAAATATGCTACATTCTTGACTAGATTTGAAATAACTAAATAATATCTATACCCATATTCCTAAATACAGGAGGCAGTTGAAGGTAAAACAGCAGGTGGGATGATAGGACAGCACAAGGTGGGAGACTAGAAACCCACAGTGATTGTCCCTCCCAAACAAGCTACCCAAGACACTTTATAATCAAGCTCCCAAGAGATTCTTTTAAAAGGTCCTAAGGGAACCAATAAAAAAAGAACAAAAAAACATATAAAGGAGCTCTGACACATCTGGCAGCAGATTTCTGAGTGGAAACCATACAGGCCAGGAGACAGTGACACATTCAAAGTGCTGAAGGAACAAACTTTAACCATAGATGTTATATCCTGCAAAAATCTCCTTCGAACTTGGAGGAGAAATACTTTCCCAGATAAACAAACCTGAGGTATTTCATCAATAGCTACATATAAAATAAAATGCATAAAAATAACCAAAGAAGTGAAAGATTTTTATAATGAAAGTTATGAAACATGGATAAAAGAAGCTAAAGAGGACACAAAAAATGGGATATTTCATGCTCATGATTTGGAAGAATAAATATTGTTAAAATGCTCATACTACCTGAAGCAATCTACAGACTCAATGCTGTTCTCAGCAAAATACCAGTGATGTTATTTACAGAAATAGAAAAAATTATCCTAACATTTTTATGAGACTACAAAAGACCCAGAATAGCCAAAGTCATCCTGAGCACAAAAAAAACAAAACTAGAGGAATCATATTACCTGACTTCAAATTATCCTAACAGAGTTTAGTAACCAAAACAGCATGGCACTGGCATACAGACAGACACATAGCCCAGTGCAACAGAATAGAGAATCCAGAAATAAATCTACACATCTGTAGTGATTTATCTTTGACAGTGTTGGCAAGAACATACAGGAGGGACAGGACACTCTCTTCAATAAATGGTGATGGTTAAACTGGATATCCATATGCAAAAAAATCAAACTAGTTCCCAATCTCTCACCATATACAAAATTCAAATCAAAATGGATTAAAGACTTAAATACCTGAAGGACAACATTGGAGAAATGCTTCAAGACATTGATCTGGGCAAGGACTTCTTGAGTAACATCCCCAAAGCACAAGCAACCAAAGCAAAATTGGACAAATGCTATTGCATCAAGCTCGAAAGCTTCCCCACGGCAAAGGAAACAACAAAGTGAAGAAACAGTGCACAGAATAAGAGGAAATATTTTCAAACTACTTATCTGAGAAGGGATTAATAACTAGAATATATAAGGAGCTCCAACAACTTGATGGGAAAATATGAAATAATCTGATTTAAAAATGGGCAAAGGATCTGGACAGACATTTCTCAATCTCAACAGATTTTCTCAAAGAAAACATACAAATGGCCAATAGGTATATGAGAAATTGCTCACCCTCATTAGTCAGAGAAATGCAAATCAAAATCATAATGAGATATCATCTCACCTCAGTTAAAATGGCTTTTATAAAAAAACAAACAAACAGGCAATAACAAATGTTGGTGAGGATGTTGAGAGAGGGGAACCCTCATGTACTGTTGGTGGGAATGTAAATTAGTGCCACCACTATGGAAATCGGTATGGAGGTTCCTCAAAAAACTGAAAATAGAACTACAGTATGACCTGGCAATCTCACTGCTGGGTACACTACATACATCCAAAGGATGGGAATTTATTGTATTGAAAAGACAGCTGCATTCCCATGTTTATTGCAGCACTATTCACAGTAGCCAAGACATGAAAACAACCTCAGTGTCTATCAATGGATTAATGAATAAAGAAATTGTAGTACACACGTCTGATGGAATAGTACATAGCTACAAAAAAGAATGAAATCCTTCCATTTGTGACAACCTGGATGAACCTCAAGAACATTATTTGAAGTTAAATAAACCAAACACAGAAAGACAAACCTCACACATTCTCACTCACGTCTGGGAGCTAAATATTAAAAACAATTGATCTCATGGAGACAAAGTAGAATGACTGTTATCAGAGGCCAAGAAGGGGAGCAAAGAGGGGGGATAAAGTGAAGATGGTTAATATAATTAAATAGTTATATGTATTTTATACTATATAGTTATAGTACAAAAATATAGTTAGATATAATGAATAATATTTGATAGCCCAACAAAGTGACTATAACCAAAAGGTTAGGGTATACTTTAAAATTACTAAAAGAGTAGAATTGGAATGTTCTTAACACAAAGAAATGTTAAATGCCTGAGGTGATGGATACCTCAATTACCCTGATTTGATTAATCCACATTGTATGCCTGTATCAAAACGTCGCATGTACCCTATACAAATACACAACTATTATGTACCCATAATAATTTAAATTTTTTCTTTTAAACGGTAGAGCGGGCAGATGAAAAGTAGGGAGCAGAGGAACTCTCTTGACCTTCTATAACAATTACAAGTTCCTAATCTTAACTCTCGCCTTATAGAACATTGTTCTAGGCACAGGGAGAAAGAAAATATGGTGAGTTTCCAAATGTTGGAAGAACATAAAGAGGATCAATGCTTCGTGGGGACCAGCCATAGAACTGTTGTGAGGTGAGATCACATTTCATTCTTTTCCCAGAGAATTTTTCCTAGGAAAAGAAAGCCGTATTTATGGCTTTTTCAAAATAATGTTTTCATTTGGTACCTATCACCAAATATCCTGCCTCATAGTTCCAATGGTTATTTTGGTGACTGAACTGACTCAGCACCGACCTTGAACATTTCAAAACCAAGAATTTATGTCAAAAAATGTTGAGTAGCCTCTAACATCTCTTTAAGTTGCACAATCTGGCCTAATACTTTGTATAAAGTAGGTCTTCAATAGGTAGTATCTGATGTGATGGCAGAAAATTATTTCCTAACTGAGCAGCACTACCGTTTCCTACTCTCAGCACTGTTCAGCTACTTGGAAGAAAATAAACAATGCCCCTCTATACTAGTACATGAGAAACACTAAGATTATTGCAATGAAGAAACAAAAGTAAACAAAGACACAGTAGAAAAAGAATCTATTTCTTGGGACAATGAAAACTAAAAAAGCATAACTTTGGTGTTTCGTTACATAGTGAAGCTGTCCACAGAAAACAATAAGAATAATCAATGGAAAATAAGAAAAACTCACACATCTTACCAAGCAGCATTTCAGTCCCTGGACACAGGTGGCTTCCCCGCCCTTCTCAGAAGAAGAGAAGAGCCCTCTTTCATGTCCCGGGTTTTTTACCTACTTAGCCACATGTACCATGGGGTCCCTCCTCAGTGGCTTTCATACACCTAGCATGAAGTGTCAGACTAACTCAGCTTAGGAAAAGAACCACTTCCTCAGTACTAACAGAGCTGTGTAACTAGCTCATTGCATCTTAATTAGCCCAAGATGATGCTTTTGAAGTGTTCTTCTTTCTTATCAGCAGTCTCCTTCCTGCTGCAAGGAAGAATTTGACATCTCTAACAACTCAGCCTCAAGAACCAGGACTGGGACTGGCAGATCTTGCATTAGTACTGTTAAAGGAGCTGTAAAAACTGGTGCCTAGAATGAGTTTGCCTTTTTATTGGAATATGCAATAGTGTGCAGCATGAGCGGGTAGAAAGGGACTTTTGGCACCTGTGTTCAATAATTGAAATATGTGCTGTGTGTGGCGGGGGACACTATTCCCTGGTGGGGAGCACAAGACCCTTGTCCTTGTTCCCAGGGAATCCATGTCTACTGAATTAGAAAGAAAAGGAGAGAAAGAGGAGGAAGTGACGCTACTTTAGAAATGCAGTAGTTACTTATATAAATTCTACCCACCTCTTTTTAATTATCTGGTTGGAACCACCAATGTTAGTCAACAGGTTGGATTCAGCAAGTCACAGAGAGCTGCGCCACCCCCCAACCTTCCCAGTACATACACCTGGCACCAGCAACAGAATGCTCAGTGGCCCTGAGGGTTTGTGTAACCAGAAAACAGAGGTGGCAACGTTTCGTCAGTGTCCCAAGTACCTGTCTCCTGTAACTGCGCCCGCCTCTGCCCGTCACTGCGTTCCCATGTTGTTCTTGCTCAGCTTCTCACAGGAAGGCATCTGTAGGAAAGTGCCGCAAATACTATGTGTGAAAAAATCCAGATGGTATAAATAGCTTTTCACTTCTAATTGCAACTTGCCACTCACATTTTGTTTCCTGAGAGCTCTGAAAAAAGACAGACCCAACCACTAATAGCACAGGAGCCCTGGGAGGGTGAGTCAGAGTCTACTGCTGGGGGAGAGCAAAGATGGAGAGAGGACCGCAGGAGTCCCGGGAGGCCAGTTCAGAGTTGATGGAGCAGGTTTCTGCCACAGGGAGCCCAGCCAGACACACGGCCCTACCTGGTAGGTCAGCTCTTTGATGCATCGTGCTAGTCTGCGGGCTGCCCTGCGGGCTGCCCTGTGGGCCTCTGCATGCCTCTGTATTATGATGAATTTCATCCTCTAGCTCAACCTTCCAGTTCATAAGGCTGCAACCAAACCATGACCTCAGACCACACGCTGGTAGGAAGGCTGCCATTATGTTTGCCAGTTGGCACGATCACTTGAAACAGAGTGAAATAGCCAAGAGAGGATGTGCTCACTCTCTATTTGGTAGTGATTAAACAGGGCACCTCTTTGGAAAACTTCCTAGCTAAAAGTACGTTGGTTAAACTATGTATGGTCATAAAAGGACTGTTTAGACTCTGAAGGACCCGAAAGGCTAACTCATGCAGAGGTGATAGATAAGCTTCTCTTCCTAGATTACAAAATCATACCCATGCGTGTGTATAGATGAGCGCTGGGAAGGAGAGAGTAAATTACAAGTAGCACACTTTAAAAATGCAGCCCACATACTCCTATAATACTACCTAAATCTTAAGCTTCTTTCTTCGTGTTCAGATCTCACTCTCTAAAGGAATCAGATCCTGTATCTGTCACACGTATGTCACATGCAGCCCGATGGCCCTGCTTTATGGGAAAGCTGTAGTATAGATGTACTGCCTGCAGCCTTGCAGAGTTACACAACAAGGTTGACATAACTTTCTTTCAACAAAGATGCCTGCTACTCACCGCGGCCCAGTGCTAGGGATACCATGGTGAACAAAACAGACAAAATCTCTTCCCCATGTGAGCACAAGTCTCAGGGGAAGCAGACAAAACAAAGTGGACTACAAAGTATGTTTGATGGTGCCAAGTGCTGTGGAGAGAAGTAAGGCAGGGGAGGGTCCAGGAGGTGACTGGGGAGAGTGCTGGCCATTCCTTCTACCAGGGGGCTCCCACCCAGATATCCATGCCTCTGTCCCTGCCTTCTTGACTCAGTGCCAACTGCTCTGGGAGGCTCCCTGAGCCCCTTTTAAAATTGCACCAGTTTGATGCAAATTTTATAATTTTGCGATTTTACAAATACAATTTTTACCCCAAATTGTACATAAAATCAGCACATTATACCCCATAGATGCATTAATGTACTAGTTATGATTTAATAAAAAAATGAAATAAAATTTCAAAGGCTGGTACCCTGAGGCATGAGTGGCCAGGTGTCTGCACCCACCTCCTGCTGCCCTCCCTTCCCCCAGCCACTGCAGCCATTCTCCCATCCTGTTCTTCCTCAGGCACAACAGAGAGGGAGGAACACAGGTGTATGACTTCCTTTAGATGAAGCCCATTAAAACAAAATCCTCTGGACACCTATCACATAGGGACTTGATACCTAATTCTGTGTGTTGGATTCACATGAATGAACAGAACACCCCCCCCAGCCCTCCCCCATACTTTTTAAAGGACTCATGAAGGTTTTCTAGCTTTTTTTTTTTTTTTTTTTTAACAAAAGCAACTAAAGGACCTTGGGTGGGGGGGAATATTGCTTTACTAAAGCAAATCCTAGACATCATCTAATTTTACTTGTAATAGTATTTATGTAATTCCAACAGGTAACAATGGTATCATGACATTAACTGTAATTCCTGGGTATCATTTGATATTCAGATGCTCATTGCTAGTGAGTTACCACTGGTTCTAGGAATAACTGTAGACAAATAGCAATTGGAAAAAAAAAAAAATCCTGTCATCTTATATTTGAGTTAGAAAAAGCAGTATTATTCATGTATATTTTTCTGGGGAAATGTACACGTTTTTTGATTTTATGTCTACATGTTTTTTCCCCTTATACTAGAAATCTTGTTTCTTAGATATGTTGTTGGATAAATAATTCTATTAGTCTTATTGCTAACAGCAATGAAATATTATTTTAAAACTATAAAGGCAATTTGCTTCTTTTGCTGTTTTGTTTTTGTCTTTATGATACGTTCCGTGAGGGCTGCAAAGACAAAACATTATGTTTAAAGCCACTGAGAATAATTTGTCTTCATGTATGTTTCATGCTCCCAACTTGAAATATTATTAGCTTCATTTGCTTCCATGAATGTTAAAGAGTTAGAGACTGCTGAGTTTTCTTTGACTTATCCTAAATTATGAAGCATGTAAATGATTTATATGACTTCACAGTCAAAACAGCTAAGCGAGGCGCAGTCAGAAGATCTAACTCTCATCTGGGTTCTACTCCTCTGGATCACTGTTTTTGTTGTTTTTTTATTTATCCTGTCACCATTTCATTTTGAAAATTTAAGCAAATATGTACATATCTTCATATTTCCCTCTTTCTTGGACAAATGGGTACAGACTCCCCACACTGACTTCACTTCTGTCATCATTATACTGCTAGCGGTGGTCTCCAGAAAATACTCTTTTTTTTTTTTTCGTTTTTTTTTTTTGGTTGCAGTTTCACCAGGGCTGGGTTTGAACCTGCCACCCTCGGTATATGGGGCCAGTGCCCTACTCACTGTGTAACAGGCACCACCCCAGAAATATTCTGAAGTTCTTCCTTATTCCTTTTGAATCAGCATAACTGTATGGGTGCACCAGAAATGTACATTGGTATTCCATTGTATGAATGGACCATAAACGTGCAAACGTGAGATCTTATTTTTCAGGGACCCTTTTGAACAATCAAATTTCAGTTGAAGATTCTCTCCATTCTTGTGGATTTCATCAAATGCCCTAGCACATAGTCTTTGAAATGTATTCAATAATTTAAAAAATCTTGTTTTCAGGATAGGTTGCTACATGTTCTTAAGCTCCCTGAAGACAGGTGCTACATCATGTCTGTCAGCCCTTACTATATCTTCCCACATTCCCTCTTGATCATTGATTTAGTTGTTTTCCCTCTCTTTTCTCTGTCAAAAAGTGAGTATTCTCTCAGAAGAAATAATAGGAGTAAAGGCACAGAAGCAAGAATGCAAGGGTATGCTTGGAAACAGCAGGTAACCCTGGTGTGGAAAGCCAAGAGCTGGTGCCATGAATGGGTGGAGATGCAATTCCACTTAGCAGGAAGAGGGAAGGTGGATTTCACACAGTCCAAAGAAAGATCCCTTTGGTGACCCAAAGCCAAGCAAGAGTGAATGCATATATTCAGACATGATGCTCTTAAAGATTTCAAAGTATTAAAAAATGAATAAGGAGTTGGGAGACATCTGGTGTGACATTGCAAGGCAATGAGGTCTTGAACTCATTGAGAGGGAGGATGTTGAACCCTCATGATAGGGAAACTCCTATCGTGGTTTCTACTTCTGGGTTTGCTTTCTACTCCCCATCAAGGTGGTCTGCTCAGCCTCATCCAGCCTTTTTAGAAAGTCTTCAATTGTCTGCTCCATGTTCTTTTTCATTCTCTCCCAGCGGGCATTGGTGTCTTGCTGCATCTTAAGTTCTTGCAACAAGTTTGCTACCTAGAAAAACAGGAAAGGGATTGATATTCACAATCTTCAGTTCTTGGTCTGACTGAATGCCAAGCCTTGACTCTATATATTCATAGAGTGCAAATTTCTTTGCACTATAATCTATTTCCCTAGCCTCTACCATTCTTAAGATTATTGACACAAGGCAATAGAGATAGTACCAGCTATGGGAAAGATGAGAGTGAGGAGTGGTGGAGGCAGACCCAGGGTGAAGCACCAGGTGACTATTATTACACAACACCTGTGCTGAAAGCAATATGACCAATTGAAGCAATGACTTTTAATTGAACAAAGCTCCAGGACATGATTTATTATGGAATAAAGTAACTGGTATCACATGACACATCAGGAAAGGTAGGGAGGAGTGCCTATGAAAATCATTTTCACATCTCACTCCTATAATTCTGTGATTCACTATGCAAACAAGTTTAGGCTCTAGGAATTTGGCAATAACAGATGCTCTCACTGCCAATACTCTGGCACAAGGAAGGTTAATTGTGAAGTCTGCTCTTGGCTTTCGCTATGTGTACAGGGACCTGGTTTCTCAATGCAATCATTAAGAACTGTTTCGCAAATCTCTAGGTGCATTTAATGTCAGAACATGGCCTTACCAGCCAAAGCTTCCAAAGCTTTTTTGTCTATCAAGTAACCAGCCATCTGCAGAATTTAAGTGTGAGACTTCTATACAGATGGTGAGGGCAAAGAATGAATTATATTCTTCTACATGGGATTGAGAATCTCAGCTAAACTATTAGAGAATTGGAAGGTGGGGGGAAGAGATGGTGAGCTCACTTTTCAATGCTGTCAAGACAATCTTAATCAAGGCAGGATTAAGCAGAGAGCATCTTCATAATGCCTGACTGCACAAATCTACCAAGCAGGAGTAGCAGCTCTTTTTATTCCTTTCTTCCTGTGTGGATTTTCATAAATGTTACACATCCTGTTTTTAACCTTGGCCAAATATCTTCAAGATTTCATACACCTTATTTCCATCAGAGAGCAGAAGCATCTGTCTCGATATAAAATGGCCAAGTGATGTGCACACTTCTCCGTTCTTAAAGGGAGCTGCTGGCATGGGTGGGATTTGGTACAAAGGTATTGTTAAGTTACCCAAGTGCTAAATCACTTGAGCAAACAGACGCAAGTTTCTCACCTCTCTTGAATTAAAAATGACTAATGTAAAATCTAATTGAATGTCCTGTTTCTATACCCTTTTTAGCAGGGTGATCAGCTTCCCTTCACATAGCAGAGTCAGGGCAGCTGCAGTGTTTGTACATTTGATGGGCTGCACAAAGGATCTTCATGGGCAAAGGGTGAGTGGACACTGAATCAAGACGACATTCCGCTCAGCCAGCCCCAGGACTTGCAAAGCTGGGCCCTCCACACACAAACCTCCTTCTCCACTAATACCTTTTGCTCTGTGGTACCTTCTGCTTACTATGCCCTTTGAGAGAAGTATTGTACCTGCTCACAGGGGACACCCAGAGGGTGGCTTTTTTCTAGTTCCCACAAAGGCACATCAAGGCTGACAGCCAGGGCTGAGCTTAGTGTCATTAAGGAAAACCACCACCATCAAGAACTTTAAATTTGCCAGTAAGAAGGTATGAAACCAGCCCTGAAACCCTTCTTCACCAGTCTTATGTTGCTACTCAAGCAGTCGTATGGGTTGTAAAAATAAGTGAATTAAGCTTTCTTTCCTGATCATGGCCATAAAACCATTACAGATTCTAAGAAAATAGCTATTTGTAAAGAAACACAGAAAGAATTGTTTCTAGACCCTAGATATATTGATTCCCAAATGGAAAGTGGCTTAACTTAAACAAAAGAAGACTCCTGCTTTCATTAGGCTCTGCTTCTAAGCAATGCAACTGCTCCTTTTCATCGCCAGGGTAGGTTAGAAGGCAGGAACTAATTGGCCTAATTTTTCAAAATGAGAACAAGGAGGCAGAGGTGTCAGCTGACCTCCTCTTAGCTGGCTGGGCAATCAGTGGAAAACTTTTTGGCTGTAGATTTGCCCCCCACCTTTGGCTACTGCTCCAGTGAACTCTGGAGGACAGGCCTGAATAGGCGGTCAAGGGACCTCCCTCAGCGGCTGACTTCTCGGCCCTCTCTTCTGCACTGTGACATCCCCAAACTGCTGCTTCATCTGCATTCTGCATCCAGGCAACATCAGCCTCCAGCTGCTTCTTCTGGCTGAGAAGACTCGTGGTCTGAGGAAAAGCCACTTTCAACTGTTAGGCAAGTAAGAACCAGCAAGGCAAGTGCAAGCTGGTCTCTTCGGGACATGCAATCACAGCTCTGGCCAGAAGCCAATTTAGTTATAGTTAGCCATAGTCCCTTAAAATACTTCCAAACTCAAGAGGTTTTTGCCAATAAAAACATGCTTGAATGGAAGGGACTTCACCCACTAGACGTTCAGGTCAAAAGAATTGGCAGCCTGAATAACAATGAGGAAAAGGGATCCCAGCTAACATACAAGTCCCAAACATGTGTTTGCTTTCAACTTGTTGAGGAAGATGTGTTTCTGCCGTTTGCTCTTTGATGTGGTAGGAACAAGTATTCCAGAGCATGAGTCAGGGTCAACTGCACACAACTAGGGAGCAGGTCCTTGGGAAATAAAAATCACAGTTTCCAGTATACAGCTCCAGGGAGAACAAAAAATAATTCTCCTCTTTGTCTACCTCCCTCCCTATCTTTCTCTGCAGTGAGGAGGTGGGGAAAGTAGTTCAGAATAAGCCTCTTCCCTCAGCCCTCAGGAGCCCTATTACAATGGAGGGTTCTTTGTGTTCTGGGCTGGGGCTGCCCTAATTCTTTCCTTCCTGAGTGTGACACTAGAAGCCAAAGCTCCTTTTGCTGCTATTTGGTCTGTGTTTGAAGCACAGCTTCTCAGAGTGTGTGAAACCTTAGCATACAGAGCATATATAAAAGGCATGGGCTTTCTATTTTTTATTTCTTTCACTTTATCCTTTTCACATTCACTTTCCTCTAGCTAGTGGTTCTCCCAGTAGCAGGATGAAACACTGGAAATAGATATTCCAGCCTCACATTCTTCTACAGCACACAGCATCTTCATCAAGACCACCATCCTCTGTCCCTGGGAGTAACTAGACCCTGTGTCATCCAGCCTTCTGTTGCATGGCAGGTGGGGGTAAAAATAGTGTGTTTTCCTGGAATGTTTTTTGGATGTTCACTGTACATAACTTCATAGAAACTCGTTCATTGTAAACGTTGGTACAGGTACAAATGCTGATTTGTTTGTACATAGAATCATTTAAAATTTTGCTAGGGAGATAATGGTTAAAACTTTTGCAGGGTAAATGACTCTCAAATTGGTTCTATTTTAGGGAGTAAGGAGGTTAGAAGGGGTATTTTGCAGGAGAGTAATCTAGATTGTCATAGCTCAAGTCTGAAAAAGGGCACATGTAATCAACCAAGGATAAGTTTGCCCTCACCTAGGAGGTAGCTAAGAAGGCCCCATAAAAGGCTCATTATGTTTTGAGTGATAGTGCTTTAGTAATTGCAAGGTGCTCCTGCACGGTTTAGGCTGCAGAGCAGTCCCTGTGAGCAACTCCACCTAGACCAGTGCTGATCAAACAGTAGTCCTGGGCCAGCAGCAGTGCCTGAGAACTCGTTCACTTCCCGCTGTAGAGCTTCTGATTCAGCTGCATTTTATGCTTATGATTCTAACATCTATACCAAAAGTTTCAGAAACTCTTCCCTGGAGGCCAGGTCTCTACTGCCTAATTTTCTTTTTAATTGCCCCAATCTTTCCTCTCCATGCCTGCTTTTTTTCTGGTTGACGTCCTTATCTCTCTCTAGGATAGTGGTCCTCATATTGGGATCAACTGGTACACATTCAGTAATAATATGTGGGACAAATGATTTGTGACCAATAGCTATTGAGTGCTGCAGATTATTCAATATTCCATTTTATAAGAATTCAACTCATTGCTTTCTTGAGAAAGAAAATGTTGAAGGGAGTTAGCCTGCTGGGAATTATGCATAACCTCCAGGTTATTTTTCTATGCCACATGGTACCCGAATGGTACCTGAATGTAAAAGTCAAACTGTAAGCACAAATGCCTTGCAATGCATTTTGGCAGGTACATTTCTGGTTTATGGTTCCTTTTATCCAGTATCTTTCAGTGGAGACACAACTGACATTATGAGAAAGGCAATTCTTCCGGATTACCCTGTATCTTGAAGGAGTTTTGGTACTTCTAGGTCTGCCCACTAAAGGCCAGAGGCACTTCTTAGTCATCGTGGCAACCAAGATGACCCCACAGATGTTTCTAACAACCTAGAGCATGGCAGTTCTGCTGCTAGTTGCTTTAATTCGTCCTTCATAACAATCATGAGAATAAACTTCCTAAAAGATAAATCTGTTCACTTCTCTCTCAGATATTCGAAATTCTTGAGCAGATCTCCATTAGCTACAAGATAAAGCACAAACTCCTTCAGTCTTAGACTCAAGATCCCTGGTGACCTGGCTACCCATACCTTAACATCATTTCTGCTCATCTCTCCCACTCACCCTACTCTTCAGTATGTGAATTTCCCTTAAAATCTAAAATTTCCTCTTCCTCCATGCTTCTGCCCTTGACTTTGCTCTCTGCCTGGCCAACTTCCTACATGTCCTTCATGACTAAAACGAAGCACATTGTGATCCCCCTAAGTCTAGGATGGTCAGGGAAGGCTTTCCCCAAGGGTGAGCATGTTCTGTCACCACACTCCTACAATACACTGCAATTGTTGACTTAGGTCTTCACTTGTTTAGGACAATGGAGGTATTTTGTACCTATACCATCCCTGCCCTGGTTACAGGGGAAGCCCTACAGATGATTCTTGCACGCCCCGTTTACTATAGACACTTTTCCCCAGTTACTATGGCTTCTCTAAATTCTGTGAGAATGATGAGGGATCTAAAAATTCTTGCTTCATGTCACTTATGTAACCTTCGATGAGAAGCCAGAGTCCTGACGGCTTGTCGCATTCATTAGCAGCCACTCAGAATTGTTAGCGATCTCTCAGCCCCAAAGCAGGATTTTTTTTTTTTTTTTTTTTAATCCCAGGATGCTAAGAGAACATGTGGCTTAGTGAGAGCACGAGAACCAGGCAAGTGGTCCTGGAATACAAGGGAGTGTTCACCGTCTTGCTCAGCATCCTGGCTGTCAGGGTCCTGACAGCACATTCTTCTGGCAGAAGGCTCAGTTTTATGGGTATGACTTGTCTCCCAGAATAAGATATGTTGAAGTCTTAACTCCCAACTCCTTAGCATATGACCTTATTTGGACATACAGTCTTATTCTGTTTAAAAAGCAACTAGAAAAACTCATTTCAATTCGAGTTGAGGAAAGGGGTAATGAAAAAAGGGGAGAGGGGGAGAGAACAGGAGGGTTTGAGGCGCTCCCACTGAATGGGCACAACGTAGGGTGTATGGCACATCACCTTTTGGGTGCAGGACACAGCTACAAGAGGGACTCCACCTAACCAATTCAAATATTGTGATTTGGTTGTTTGTACCCTCACATTAACCTGAAATAAAAAATTAAATTAAAATTTTTAAAAAGCCATTAGAAAAAGAAAAGGTAATATCAAGTTAAAATCAGGTCATTAGGGTGGGCCCTAATCCAATATGATGGGTATCCTTATAAAAAGTAGGAGTTTGAACAGAAACAGACCCTCACAGAGAGGTGCTACGAGGACACACAGGGAAAGGCAGAGGATAGGAGCAACACATCCCCAGGCTGAGAAATGCCAGAGGGTGCCAGCAAACCACCCATGAAGAGGCAAGGAAGGCTTCCCTTCCAGGTTCCAGACACAGTGTGGCCATGTTGGCACCTTGGTTTCAGGCTTATAGCCTCCAGAACTGTGAGGAAATAAGCTGTTGTTCAAGCCACCCAGCCCGTGGTACTTTGTTATGGCAATCTGAGGGAATAGACACACTTGGGAATAAATAAAGAGTATGACCATCATTCTGCCTCACAGCCTGTCCCCAGGCTTCATCAGCCACACTCAAGACTCACATAGGCAACTCACATAGGACCACCTTAGTGCGGGAAGTATGCCTTCAACCCAGCTAATGGGAAGAGTTCATGGGACCTACCTGGGTATAGAAAAGATGATTCTTTCTGTGGCTTCCAGAAGCTCCTCTTCTGCCAGCCTGCACCCACACTCCATCTGCTCTTCAAGGGCCTCAGATCCTCTAGCACAGACTGAAGAAGAGAGTTATGCCTCTCGGCTATAGCTACTTGCTCTTTCAGATCACCATTTAGGTGTGTGCTGTCATCCAGTTGCATTTGAAGGTCCTAGAAGAGAAAATGTGGGGTGGGAGCACAGATCCAAGAGATGTGCACCCATGCACACATGCTCTGATCAAAGTTCCACCTATTTGAATGTAAGCATGATCCCACTCTGTAATGGGATTAGATTTGTTGCCCTTGCTTTTATGGCTCAACATCTGTTGCGTAGTTTGCTTCCATAAGCAGAAACATTTTTACCCTTTCCTACTCCATATTACAGTTTGAAAATACCTTGATTTAAATCTGAAGCTGGTCCATGGATTTAGTTGCTTCTGACACCTTCCGGTTGGCGTAGCTGACTTGGAGTTCCATCACGTTGAGGTCCCCCTCCATCTTCTTCTGCCGCTGGGTAGCCCCAATTCTGCTCCTGGTTTCAGAATCCAGACTAGACTGCAGGGAGTAAGCATACTGTGTTTTCTCCTAATTTTAGAGTAGCATTCAAAGGGAAAAAATTACATGCCCAAATTAAGAAAATGTACCTGCTATATTCAAAACAGTTTAGAAAGCAGAAAAAATAAAAATCCAGGAAAATTTTTAAATCGTTAACAAAATGACTCTAAAAGGATTTCATCTTAAAAACATAAAACATGAAAAGTTAGCAAGTATATGTCCAGCATAATAACATACTAAGTTTTCTAGACCAAGTTCCCCAAAGAATGAAGGTTAACCCCAGAATCTTTTTGATGTTTCTGTGGAGCAGCCTTAGTCTTATCTGCAACCTTGTAAAAGACAGTTCAGGGAAAACCCCTGGGCTTCCTAGAGTGGCTAAGGCTGCTCTTCCAGACAGCCAATCTACTTACAATGATGAAATCTCTCTGAACAAAGTTGGAAAGAGGCACCCCGGTTGGAACAATTCCTGAGATCCAGCAACACTACTGGCCTGGAGACACACCTCTCCTAGAAAGAATAGAATGGTTGTCTTTCTCTAGGAGCTTAAGAGTATACTCAAGATTGGCTGAGAAAACCAACTGTGTAATATTGAATTATTTCAAATACTCCTCCATAAGAAAAAAACCCTGAGCTGAAAAGGTATTTGCAAAGTGCCACTAAGACAATAGCTGTGTGTTTAGGAAAGCAATGAAAAAATTGGGAGACAATTTTTGTTTCCCAACTTTTTTGCAGTTAGCCATGTGACTGAGTTCTGGTCAACGGTCTGTGGGCCGCAATGAAGTGTACTATTCAAAGCTTGGCACATACAAATTTTCACTTGTGTGATCTGGCATTCTCTTCCCCATCTCTAGAAAACTTGGTGGCCACATAATGGAAGGTCATGAAATCTCAACATGGAAGGGGCCTGGCTTTCCAATGACTTCATAAAATAATGACCCTTTCTGTATCCTGCCTCGCATTGGACTCAGGGACAGGCAAAAATGAACTTACTGTTTTAAGCCCCTAAGATTTGGTGATTGTTAGGACAGTTTAACTTCATACCTCGCACACGGCCATCACGCTCACTCTATGAAGCAGAGCCCTAGTGCCGAGTAGATGAAAGAGCAGAAGAGGGAAGAGCCTTTCTATTCTTCCTCATAGAGCCCTTTTGCATAAACATCAAGAGTACATTCATCTTGGGCCAGAGTTAGATTCCACACTGAACTACCGCAGAGTCTGCATCTTGAGCTCTGACATCCACAGCTCACACGGAGGAGTGGGGTCAGAGCTTGCAAGTAGGTGACAGGTAGAGGTGCCATTTTTTATGATCACCCTTCTCCCCCTTGGTGGGAGAAAAAGTAGTTATTGAAATGTGCGGGAAATAACTCTCTCTGGGTCCAGAGGCCAGGGTTTGTGCTCAGCCTACCTCATGTCCCCACTCGTACAAGCTGAGGTTGGTATCTCACGCCTATAGGCCCTGGGCTTTTGTTCTGCTCCTAGATCAGAATCCTATAGAGATGCCAGTATGTAAATTTAAACGGGATTTCTAGGGACTGAATTGCATTCCCCCACACAAAAACAAAATTTGTATGTTGAAATTTTCACCCCCAGGACTTCAAAATGGGACTGTATTGGGACTTAAAGCCTTTGAAGAGGTAATAAGAATTAAATGAGGCTTCCAGGGTAGGGCTCTAATCCAACAGGTCTAGTGTCCTTGTCAAAGAGGAAGAAGAGGTACAGACGTGCATGTGCACAGAGGAAAGAACACACGAGAACACAGTGGCCATCTGCAAAGGAAGGAAAGAGGACTCAGGAGAACCAGACCTGTCAACACCTTGATCTTGGACCTCCTACTCTCCAAAATGGTGAGAAAATACATTCTTGTTGTTTCAGCTGCCATCTGTGTATTTCGTTGTGACAGCCCTAGCAAACTAATACAGGTGTGCTCACACTCCATGTCAATAAAAGCTGTAGACACTCGTGTCTTGCATTAAGAAAACTCTCATTTTTCCCACAGCTGACTCCTACACAGGCACACTAAAGCATCCCGAGCCTGGTGTCAAAATCCTCTGTACAGAAATATTTCCTGCTTAAGCAGACAAACCGAATGTTCCAAACTGCACATTTCCCACAGTTGCTTATGAAATCTTAACAAGGGCCTGCAGTTAAGTAAGAAGTGTGATGGTTTAAGCGGCCTGGGTGTAATATGGGCCTGGAGAGTGGCTGCTGCACAACCAAGACATTTCAAGCAGAGACAAAAAAATCTTTAAAATGAAAACTCCCTCAAGTACACTTTTTAAGGAAAATTAACCCCTCAGGACCTTGGGCAATACAGTAAGATGTTCCTTCTTTTTCCTGAAATGTGAAATACAAGTCAAAAAAAAAAAAAAAAAATCAGAAAAAAAACTTAAAACTTTGAAAAGGTAATGACTTTAAATTGATAGTACAATGGGTTATTTTTTTCTCTTATAAAATTGCTCATCTATGTCAGAAAAAAATGAGAGATTTTCCTTAATATTTTCCTTAATCCAAGTACATGATTCATCTTTAAAATGATTCACAAGTTATTTTGCTACCATATCTAACTTTGAGACACTACTTTTCAAAGACATCCTAAAATAGTTTACTTAGAAATGGGAAACGATTTGAACACTTTCTTTTATTGTCTAGACAATAAAAAGGAAATCCGATAGTGCACGTGAATTAAGACTACACGGGAAAGCCTGACTTGACTGAGTTCAGAGGGGTGGAGGTCATGGAAGGAAAAGACACTGAAATGTTACTAGATGACTGAGGCTCCAGGCAGGTGGGCAAACTGTGGGCTGAGAGCAAAATCCCACCACGCCCATTTGCTTTACTGTCTATGGCTGCTTTCAGGCTATAAATGCAGAGCTAAGCAAGAAATATTTCCTTTCTGACCCTTTACAGAAAAGATGTGTCTAACACTTCTATATGTGGTCAAGCCAAAACAAAACGAATGCAGAAAGCAAGGAATTTCAGTGCCTCATTCCTATAAGTACCTGTCTGGGTGCATCTAGGGAGAACAGAATATTGGCTGGACACCTGTGGCTCTGGACCAGTGAGATGACTCTCATGCATTTTGGCATTTCCTCCAATAGCTGGGAGAGAAACCTACTTGGTGGTTTCTGAAGCCTTGGACTGCACCTGACCAACCCAGTGGGGGGCCTTATAGTAGGGCTCGACTTGGCAATTATACCCCCACCAGTTGGCCTTCAAGCTGGTGTTCCTTCCTATGTCTAGTATGGGAAGATCAAAACCTCTCCTTCTATGAGGGACAGCACTGTCACCTTCCTACCTCTAGCTATGCCAATATTTATAGAAATCAAAAATAGCTTATCATCCATAAATAAATACTAGAATATGAGGCACAGTGTCTGGTGAACAGTAAGCACTCAACTATTTGTTGAACAAGTGAAATATATCACACACATATCACCTGCTCATACTTCCAGCAACAATAGGCCAGCAGGCTGGATCACTCAGGATTAGTCCTCACCAGGATGGGAGCATGAACTTAAAACAGAGAAGGAGTTATCAAGTTTGCTGCACTATCAAGATTTTGCCTGTGTGGGGATCTCTCTTCTTCTGCTTTCCTAGTCCCTCTGAGTGGCGGAGTCCTGCCATCCTGAGTTCCTTCGGTTTCTGTGTAGCCACGTAAGGCTTATGTGGGCACAAGGCCTCAAACCTGATCTTACCCTCAGGCAGGATTCTCCTTGCATTCTATAAGTTACCTGGCTTCTGCTTGGCTGCCTGGACTCTTATTCTCTTATTCTCTGCTCGTATTTTCCCCTAGCATTCCATTCCGTGTCCTTAAGGTCTCCTTGACTAGACCTGAAGTCAAATTAAGCCATCAGATTCAACCTAGACACTTTGATACAATCTGCATTCGGAGCAGAAAGGTCTGGGATGGCGTTTGTGATATTTTGCAGGATATGCTCATCTTTCCTCGCTGGATGTACCTATTATGGTTATTCTGCATCATTAAGACTTATGCCTGGCTCGCCCCCTCTGCCTCCAGCCCGCCCCTTCTTTTCTCAGCCCCTTCACAGCTCCTGCCTACTCTTCAGTTCTTTCCTCTCCCAGCCCTGGCTGTTCTGATCTCCAACTTCCTTTGCACTAAGATTATTATAATTGGTGAACTTCTCTACAACATTCAGATGTACCTGACAAGACCCAGACTCTCTGAGGAGTCATTTTTTTTTTACTCAGCTGGGTTTATTTATAGGCACAGATTTGACATTACTTGAAATCAGTTTTTTTTTTTTTGACTGCACAAGGAGACATTCAATTTTGTTCATTGTGGAAGGAAGTAGGGCAAATATCAAGGCACGATGTTTTTGCCCTTCATCAAAAAAATTCTTTTAGACACTGACTCAGAGCCTCTTAAGTAGGACAGAATTCCTCACCACGGTCAGTCCTACAGAGGAAAAGGCCAGTGGGTGAGAGCAGAGATTCCTCAAAGCACACAGAGAGCCAAATTTGGCTTGACATCCTCATTAAAAAATTGACCCTCTTGCAAGTTTTATCTGAAAACAGCTCTAGGAAAGAGGTCAGTTCAATTGCACGTGTTAACAGGTTTGTTTAATTGCTTAAGAAATACATTAAAAATAAGTTGCCAATTGAACCTCAGACACAAATGATTTTCCTTGCTGACATATAGCACTGGCTTAAGAGAACAGATCCGATAGCTAATATCTTTATTGTTCATTCCATGTGTTTATAATTGTGCCTTTGATCTACAGCGTGTGAAGTGCTTTGCCAACATCAGCTAACTGATCTTCCTCACCACCTTCCATGACATGTAGGGGCTGCTTTTATCCTTTCACTTCACTGGGAAGCTAAGAAGTAGAATGTTGAAAGTCATCAGCTTGTTATGAAAAAAACTAAGAAAAAAAGTCCTGCAACCTGTGAGCCTTATCTAATTCAGTTTCCTGATTGTTAAGACTCAGCTGCTTCAATGGGGAGTCTGTGAGAAGCTTAGCTCCTGGCTTCTGCCCCTCTTCAAACAAATGACTATAGGTTCAGGCAGGGGGTATGCGAACACTTCACTCTGATCTGACGTTAATTTTAATGTGCTGCTTCAAATTGTTTAGGTTTTCTTTCCCCCTGTGGTTCAGTATTATCAATCAGTTTCTTGAATGTCCAAGGAAGAGACTTGTCCTAGGGAGGCCTAGACAGGGTACACAGTCCTCACGTATATAAGGGGTTTTTATGTGAGAATCAAAGTTGCTTGAATATAAGAAAATCATACATACTGGTAGGAATGATATATAGATATTCCTTTGCATTGATAGTGAGTTTACCAATTATCTAGTACAGAGTTTCTTTGGTAATGTTCCAGCAGAAATCATAAAAGCAGCCCAAACACAATACATTTGGATTGACCAAAGATTCTCAGATATGTAACTGTTGCTCATCAGAATCAACCTATACCTGAAATTTTCTATTTCTTCTTCTTTCCCTGAAAGTTTCTTGTTTTTTGTTTTTGGCTGGGGCTGGGTTTGAACCTGCCACCTCTGGCATATGGCGCTGGTGCCCTACTCCTTTGAGCCACAGGTGCTGCCCCACTCTGAAAGTTTTCTACCAAGTTTTGCATTAGTTTCCAAGAGTTCATGCTGGAAATGAAGAAGCTTGTTCTCCTTACATTCCAGGACTTCCTGAAATACACACATAAAAGGCAGTAAATGAACTCCACTTTTAGATAAAAGGTTTTGTTTCTTCATTTTTTCCCTAAAAATGTATGTCACTAATCCAGTTCTCTTTAGACTGGTTGGCAGAGATCTGGGTTCAAGTCAGGTCCCTAGAGACTGAAACAGGATGAGACAGACAACGGCTTTCATTTGTCATTTTACTTACAGCTTTGACATTCTCCGGTCTTTCAGCAGGAGCTCAGAGGCTAGAATTCTAAAGTATGTTTTAAAATAGAAAATTCCAATTCTATCTGTGACTATATTTAAACTCTTCAATGTATTACTCTTGACTTTGTCTAACATACTCCTTCTTTGGGATGAATCAATAAAAGCATCAAAGCTAGAACAAGGAAGGTGATAACTCCTGCCTGGAATCCTTTACTTATGTGTAGACATGGAAGAGGGATGAAGGAAAAGCTGAATGCATTCTGAGAGTAAGCAACAGGCTAGTGCCCAAATATTGCCATGTGAAGAATAAAAAAAAATTAGCATATACTTGACACATAACCCTCAGTGTAAGCCATCATTGCTGTTATTAGTACTATTAAAAATGGATTGTTTGACAGGTAGGAAGATCTGCCTCTCTGAGTATTTAAATATAGCCAAGGCAAGTATTGCCAGGAGTGCTATAAAGGCAATTCAATCTTAAAAGCGTAGGTTTAACTAAATCCTTAACTCTGTCCCAAAGATAAAATGAAGAAGAAGAAGAAATCTAAAAAAACTTGGCGAATTTTGATAATACAAGGGCACTAGGAGCGATGCTTTCTGTGACCACCAAAAGTAAAAAGTAAAACTGAATATTTTAAAATAAAAATAAGATATTGGGAATTTTAATAAGGCCTTCCTTACTGTTTTCTTGACGCTATCTTCAATATAAAATAAAATAAAACAAAAACAAATTCCTGGATGGCAATTTCCTCAGAGAGAATAGTATAGTTCCTTCAGGGAGAAACTGTCACCTCTAACCTTCCAAAATGTCCTGAGAAAGTGAATCTTTAGAGAAGGTATACTAGGATAATTTGAGTCTTATGGCTTTAAAAAAACATGTGATAAAGTTTCTAATAAAGGCTCACCCAGGAAAATAAGTAACCCACTGTTACAAATACATGTCCAAGTCGATGAGGTATTTTGGAGGTGACTGAAGATGAAACTTTAGAAAATACAAATAGAATATATTGTCATCTAGTGGTAACAAATGGTACGAGCACTATGGCCTCCACGTCATTCTCACCTTGGACGCAATTACTGGTCAATTTAATACTATACAAAAATGCCTGTATGCTACACAATACTAAAATTGTCTCTGCCAATTGTATTTCTCATTGCCTATCATAATGTTTGAAATTGCCATCATAAAAGTTACTTCTTTTGATTAAGATGGTGGCTTTAAATAGTCCCTAGCCAGGAGGATCAGAAAACCAAAAGGAACAAGTAAATGACACATAGTTCACTAACTATGCAAGGACCAGCCTTGGTAGGGGACACCACGCTGACAATGGAAGGGATTCTCCATAAATGTAGGTGGCCTTGAGAAACACACAGAGAAGGGAAAGAGCAGGGTCAAGGCTGTCTACTTGACAACTCCCCACATGGGGTAACGTGGGCACATCTGCCTGGCAGGTTGCTTTCAGAATCAAAATGGTGAGGTAAATTGAACAGACAATGCATGGCACAGAGCAGCCCCTTGGGGGTCTGATTTTCCATTACCATACCTTCCAAAAGGCCCCTAGTTAAAATTGACCGCCATGCCTTTCAAAAATCATTTTTCTTCTGCCAGGTAGGTGAGTAGGGGCTATCTTAATGTATCTGGTGCCTAGTGAACACCTGACACCCAAGTAGATCAGAAAGATGAAAGAGGTTCTGTAGGGCCTGTTAACCACTTAACAACCACAACATGATAATTTCCTTTTTAGTTTATTGTCTTTGGCAAAAGGTCTCGGTGGTCCTTTTAATCGCTAACGCACACCCAGACATAAAACCAAACACTTTTCCTAAACTTTTAGTCATAAGACTGAAAACACTCCTGTCAAATAATTTGTACAGAGATGAGGTTTCTGAGACAAAAGTGTGAGAGCATCACTTTGAATCTCATTTTTAAAACTAAAAATCCTAAAGTTTGTAGGAAAAAAGGGGGTTATTTTGATGCACTGTTTAAAGAATGGGCAGCCATGAGGATATTTATTCATTCACCATTTAACCAATATTTACTGAGCTTCTACTATACGCCTTGCAATGTTCTAGGCCAGGGCTTCTCAAATATTAACGTGCATATGACCCACCAAGGGATCTTGTTAAAATGCAGATCCTGATTCAACGGAGATGGGGAGAAGCTGAGAGTCTGAATTTCTAACAAGCTCCCAAGTGATGTCCATGCCACACTCCATGGGCCACATTTTGAGTGGTGACGGTCTAGGCACTGGGGATAAACTGGTGAACAAAAGAGGTGTGGTTCCTGTTTTAATATAATCAGGAGATTTGCATTCACTATTGTTTATTCTGCTCTCCAAGGCTCAATTTCCTCTTTTACAAAATAGTGACAATAGTTTGCTAGGGTGATTACATAAAGAATGCATATCAAGTATTTGACACAGTGCCTAGCATGTAGTAAACACTTAAACAAGCGTCATTATGTTGTTGCTGTTGTTAATAGAATGCAGATCTTCTGTCATGTCATAATGATGGAAACTTTTCTTTTCTCTCTGGTGAGACCACTGCATCTTCCAGGGTCACCTGAACTTCAGTTTTTTCTCATTCAATCTATTTCTTGACCTTTTCCACTTCAGTTAAGCTTTTGACTCCTTCCCTAACCTGGTTTGTTGGATTAGAAATCCCTTCTGGAGAGAGAGAGAAGGAAATCAAAGTTAGTGAATGGGCTCAGTCTCAGACCCTGGAGATCAGGCACAGCAGACTGTTTCTAAAGTTTCACTGGGACACACTGTTGGCAACTCAATATCAGGGTCCTCACTAGTTCCTATGAGACCTAAAAATTAGAAAAAGCATCCCTTAATATGCCTTTTTACCATCAGGAAAGTTTCTGCAACAACTGGTGAGGATCGTGTTTCCCAGTAGATTGTGCACTGAATAACCTGTACAACCTTACACAGCAGGCCCACTTCTCAGAGCCATACCAGACTCCACCTGGAGGGACCCAGAGCTGGAAACCCTACACTTCAGTGTGAGTGCTTGGTTGTCAACATCAGTGGCTGCCATTGTGTCAGCCACTGTTCAACTGAGCCAAGAACTTAAAGCATAAACTGGGGCAGTGTCTGCCGTCAGCCCCGCCTGCCCCCAGATTGGCCAAAGAATCAGAAAGACAGCAGAGAAGACTGGCTTCGGCCCAAGCTCTTGAGCATGTTGGCTAGCAGAGACAGTAAGGCATCCAGAAGTCATAAAACCTTTGCCACCTGATATTGTCAGTTCTGTCTCTTCATGAAGGAAGCCTCTAGTATCTAAGAGGTGTGCAATTACCCAGTTGAGAGACAGAGAAGGAGGCGTAAGAGGTTACCCGCCCTTCCAGTTCTAAGATCCTGGGCTATGATGTGATATGACATGAATTTGTAAATGTTACCAAAAGAAACAGGTTAGATGGAAATTCTCATTAAACAATCATTTTTTTTCTGGTAAGTGCTATCCAGGAGAGGGATTCCCAGGAGAAAACTCAGGGAAGTGATTCACAACTCTGCGCCATAGAGTCACCTAACTCCAAACTGCACCCTGGACCAGGCCAGCAGCACTGGCTTCACCTGGGAAATTCAAATGTAAATGTGAGTTCTCAGGCCCACTGAATCAGAAACTCTGGGGTGGTCCCCAGCCATCTGCACTTCCACAGCTTTCCAGGTGGTTTGGATGCAGCTAAAATTTTCTAACGACTCTTCCTGCACCCCTCACATGCTCAGCCAGTGACCGGATCTTGGACTATGTACGTCAACAGAGAAAGCCATTTTATTTGTGTATCCCGTAGTAAGACTTGCTTCCAGAGCTTCTTAGGATTTTCCTGCATATCACTATTGGTGCTGGTATAAGTTGGCAGCCTCTTTGAAGGGCTATCTGGCAGTATATCAAAACTTAAAAATTCATTAATTTAATCCAGCAATTTCTAGAGACCTAGTCTACTGAAATATTTTTAAATGTGTGTGCAAATACATGTACAGGGGTGTTCAATATAGGATTATTTATATTAGTGAGTGATCAGATCTAAAATTAATAACATCTAGTTAAATGATAGTCATCCTTATTATGAAACTCTATGTAGCTATTAAAAATCACGCAGTGGTTCTCTATCCACAGGCATGGAAAGAATCGCAAGGTACATGGGAAGGTTGCAAAGCTCAGTAGGTAAATGCATATGTGTTGAAGCCACACTGGCTGGGCTCAAATCCCAGCTCTGCTACTTATCCAATATGAATTTGGGCAATTTACTTTGACATTCTGACCAATATAATCTCCACTTTACAGACAAGGAAACTAAGACTGAGAATCATTCAACAATGAACAGTTACAATGTATAGAATGGTACCTGTAATATGGGCTATAGAAATATTTATTAAATTAGAAAATATATTCATTAATGAAAAAATAAAAAGTGTAGAACAATGTGCACGTTGGGTAAAAAATATGCACATGAATATACATGGAAAATCTTAATAAGACTATGGATTTCAAGAGATTCTTAATAGTGGTTTCCTTCACAGAGCAGAACTGAAGCTGAAGGTAGGAAACTAGTCTTCCTTTTAGAATTAATTTAATGCAAGTAACATCTGTAGTTCAATAAAATCAAACAGAAGTAGTGAAAATTGACAAGTGAAAACACGACAGGAACATGAAAATGGGGAGGCTTGCCTTGTGACCCAGGATCTCCCAGTCCTGCTCTGCGTACCTTGGAGCTGCGTCTTCTCCCTCCCAAGCATCTCCTGGCCTCTGGTGCTCTCCTCGTGTGCATGCTTAAGCCTGAGGAGCTCACTGTGGAGAGCTTGGACCTTCTTCTCAGAAGAGTCCAATAACACCTGAGACTCCTTGAACTTCTGCCTCCAGGTGGTAAGAGCCTTGTCAGACACCAGCTGCTGCTGTAAAGCAAGCCTTCCCAAGTCAGGCAGCGTGTCCTGCAGCTCAGGCTCCATGTCTCCAGCAGCCTCCTGCAACTTAACAGCCAGCTGCTTCCTGAGAAGGGGAACACCAAAGGGTGAGTGAAGCAACAAGGGTGTGGGAGCTCATCGAGTCTGTCCTAAATTAAACACAGTGTTTGGATATGAGGCCAGACAATTAAGTTCATGAACTCATCCTAGAGAAAGTGCTACAAACATCATTGCTGAGTACACTATGGTCACCTTCAAAGTATGCCCTGGGGAAGCTGTGCACCCATTCCATTACCTGTCCCACTCATCAAAAGCAATTTTGAAACTCTTTTCCTGAAATACCCATCAGAGCTGTCATCATATGAGGTCAGACAATTAAGTTTGCAAACTCATCCTAGAAAAAGTGCTTGGATGGAGCACTAGGCACTGGCACAGGTGCACAGCTTCCCGAGGGGAGCACTTTAAAGGTCACCATGGTGATACTCACCAATGAGGGGAGTGGCACTTTTCCTAGGATGAGCTTGAAAACTTGATTGTCCAACCTAGTATAAAGCAGTGTGGTCTTGGGGGTTGGCCTAGGATGAAGCAAAAGCAGCCCCTGTCCAAAAGTGACCTTTCAGCAGCTAAAGAACCTGGATGTCTGGTGATCACCATCCTCTGGGCTGCTGTGTGGACATGGTCTTTAATTTCTGTACACCCTTAGTCAGCCTGGACTTGGAACTCAAGATCTCTTTGAATTCCTATACATATTTGCTTATCCTAAATTTTTAATAAGCAATTCTGACTTTATTGACAATTTCATAAGAAGTGGGAAAAAGAAGATTGTACTGAACAACAGTAAGCAACTTAAAAACCTGTAAGCCTGATTAGTTGCTAAAGAGCTCCTTGGCTATGTTGCTTCTGAAGAATACTCTCCTGCTTTCTCCTGCTCATCCTCTCTCCCTCTATGTGGCTCCCAAACATGCCACAGTTGTCTTTTCTTTCTGAGTTTTTTCTCAGCTCCTCTTCCCAAACTTATATACTCAAATCCACCTCATCATTGTGCTCACTTAAGAGGTTCTATTGCTCCTACTGGGCACTCTGGACCCCATCTGTTGTTCCTCTGGCATCTCTGAGATGGAGTGGTTTATTACAATGCTTCCTCTGCCACCCCCAAATACACTGCTCTTAGGAATTCTAATGGGCAAAATGTGTTTTCTCCCCTACATCTCCTGCAGGGATGCTGGCAGTCCCATTGTTACTCACTTATTATACTTCTTAGATGAAAAGTACTGTATGTACCAAAGCTTTTTTTGATCTACTGCTATTAAACAGAAAAAGGTCCTCAAGAATTAACATGGAACACATAACTCAACAGAGCAGTGAAATAAAGCCCTCTTTTGGTGGAATCCTGCAAAAACCAGTCTGTGCTCTGCCTCCAGGAAGGATCTGGACTATAACAAGTCCTTGCTCTCTGGCTTTTTAAAAAGCATCTTGCAAGGATATATGTGAAACTTAGTAAATGTAGAATGTAAATGTCTTGGCACAACAACTAAAAAAAGTCAGGAAGGCTATGTAGACTGGTGTGATGAAAATGTGTCAAACGGTTTATGAAACTAGTGTATGATGCCCCATGATCATATCGATGTGCACAGCTATGATTTAAAAAAAAAAAATAGTCACTTCACATCATTGCTTTATTTTCCTGTTAAGAGAAAATTCTGATATTTTACCCAACTTGAGACAATAGGAGTCCTGTAAAATAATTACATGTATTTTGATGACTTTAGGAATGCATGATTTAGATAGCTGTAAATAGGTAACCAGTCATCCTGGTTTGCCTCAGACTGCCTTGGATAAGAGGTTTTCACCAGGACGTGAAAGCTTCAATGCCAAAACAAGAAAAGTCCAGGGTAAACTGATTGAATTGGTCACCCTCATTATACTGGTAATTTTATTCCATATTTAATACCAACGGGCTTATTTTCCTCCTTAATTTGCCAACCATAGCATCTACTTCAGTGCCTAGAATATGTAAGGAGAAATTAAGAAACTAAATCCTTATCCTTGGGGAACTTAGAGCTCAGAAGCAGTAAATTGGGTCTCAGGTGAGCTTGATTCTGCTGAACTAACTCATCATATGAACTCCAGCCTGAAAATCAAAGCAGCTAAATCTTCAACTTCAATTAAAAAATAAAATAAGACAAACAGGACCCTACATTTTTTGTAGCTATCTATCTCCCGAGAGTGATTTAGAAGAAAAGCAAAACCTTATGTATTTGGTATTTGACTAATTTTAAAGCATCCAGGGTTCTTCAGATATTCCCACATTTGCCCATTATTTCTCTTTAGCTGTCACGTACTATAGACCTACTTCCAACAAATCTATGTGGTCATAATTTAATCTATAATCTTCCCCTCTTTTATAAACCCCCATTAAACCATTAAATGGATAACAGGTAGACACTTTCACCCCAATTCTTCAATCATCATAAGGAAAAAAAAATCTTACTTCAGAAGCAAATGCCATATTTGGATAGAAGGGAGTATTTCAGTTCAAAGCCAAAATTTTCTGTGGTCCAGAGTTTTGATAAAAACACCTATGGAAGGTATTTTTAGTATCTGTCATTCCAAAGCTCTTTTTAAGTTACGGCAGATACAGAGATGGATCACTTGGTGCCCCTTCTGGGACAGAACACAGCAGCTGTTCAGCCACTGCTCAGCAATGCTTCTCAAAGATTTAGGCAAAGAACTGAAAAACATTATTTCTAGTTGAAGCTAAAGAGAAATGTATTGATCTGCCCTGGATTTTTGCCAAGCTTCCAAGGTCGGGACACATTCTTCTGAGTAAACCTTTAATGATTATCAGCTGGGATTAGTTTGACACTTTCCTTCAAAGACAGATAGTTCCTCAACCTCTCAGCAAAAATGCTTTGGTACTGCACCTTGGCAGTGAGTCTAGATTCAGTTGGGCCCCAGACTTCTGTAGTTCCTGAGAAGAATGTTTAAAACCTTTATGTGTCATTGATTGTGAAATTGATATTCTAACCTCAGGGGTGACCAAGGAGTGATTTCTTTGTAAAGCGACCTTTGTCCTATAAGGCATGGTGACTCTTCCTAACATGTGTCCAGCTATCCATGTCCACCTTCACAGACCACTATGTAGGCTATAAGTTGTAGACCAGAGACACAATGACTTTGATGTATGAAGACGTGTACACACATGAACTCAATTATTTCAGTGTTCCAAATGAAATACAGGATTTTAAGTGATAGCCCATTTTCAAACCATAGCTCAAAGTCACAGCTTTCATGAAGACTTCCCTTATACCCCTAGGAAAAGCCTCCTTTCTCTCCCCAGGACCTCTTTATAGTGTCTGTTACTTTGTATTAGACTTTAAAAATTGTATTATTATTTTTTTTTAGCCCTTCTCAGGTATGTAGTCCTTGCCAGCAGTGGCTGTTTTGGCTTTGGTTTGGGGCTTGATCATGCACTCAGCAAGGATTTGTTCAGTGGATTCCATGAGGCCTTAGAGACACATTCGTTATTCTCACACTCCCTCGGTGACTACCTCCAGGTTAAGGGCAGCCGTGCCCTGCTCCCTTGGCATCCTCCACATCTTCAGTTCTATGGACGACATCGTTTCACACTTCATTCTCCACTGCACCATTTCAGCATTGCCTTTGGATAGAGCCCCAGGCAGCTCAGCCTTGACCTCTTGTTCTTCTTCATCCTGCTCTCGTGGAAGTTTATAGTCACGTCCAGCTGACTGCAGAACAGGGACCAGAGCACTCTGTGACTACAGGGACACATGTTTGAAAGAAATAAAATAAAAGGCACCACCACCATTAACAACGAAAGGCTTGGAAGTGATATAATTTTTTTACTTAGATAAGGTTAATAACAACCTGCCACAAATTCAAGCTGAACCTGAACCTAGGAAGATAATACCAGGGAGAGGATTTGGGACAAGAAATAAAAGGATAAAAGAGTATCTAATTGCTGACATTAAAACAGGGAAGGGAATTCTATTTCAGGGAACGTCAGCCTGCCTATGCGGGCTTCAACCACACATAGGCCTGGAGTTCTAGAAATAGCTCAGAAGGCAAAGATAGCCAGGAGGACATGCACTATCATTTAGGCAGTAAGATTTATAGTTAGCAATTTAGCAATACATGAGACACAGATCTTGTCTGAATCAGAAAGCCTTTTCAGTCCATTGATGAGGACAATAAAATCTTATATCACCCTGAAATCTCTGAAAACCTCAGCTATTATCACTTAAAAACAGTCCTGCCCAATAGTTGTTTTTTTTTTTTTTTCCAATTCAGATTAATGCAGTGGTACTTAGGCTAATTTTATTTTGTAAGGTTAAAGTCTGGATTGTAGTTTTGCCCCTCACCCAGGAAATGTGCAGCATACCTGTGCAAAGTACCCGGGAAGGAGTTTCTGCAATTATGAACATGTCTCATATCTACACTACGTACACTGTCCAATATGGTAACTGTAAGCTACATGTGACTATCGAACACTCAAAATTTGCCCAGTACAATTTGTCATCTAAGCTGAATTGTAAATATTATTTAATTTTAACTAATATAAATTTAAATTTATATTTAAATAGCCAGTATAATATAGCAGTGGCTCCTGTATTTATTGGACAGCAGAGCTGAGTTTAAAGAACATTGCTGTCATTTAAATGGTGGTCTGCCTGATATTGCAGCTTCATTCCCAGGAAATATTAGTGAAGTGGGAAGACCCAGGGCCCAGCCAATCCTCATAAATTTCTTCACGTGAATTAGTAAAAAGCATCCTCTTTGGCAGACACAGCTCTGAGGGCACGAGGCTTAGATCCAGCAGTCTCAGCCAGACACACTTCAGTGGTAAGTGAGAAACCACAATACCAGGTGATTCTCAGAAGGACAAAAGCTTTGGAATCAAATTGAGATATTTCATCTTATTTAATTTATTTTTAAAAAGAAGAACTTTTAAAACCTTTATGTGGCATTTATACAGCATAAGTTCTTTGATCATCTGTTCTAGGCACTAGTGTCAGACAAGTAAAGAACAGACACAAAGCTTCTCCCTCCCAAGTCAAAAATGAATTCAGGGATACAGAAAATAAGGCTATAAAGGAATAGATAAATACAATTTATAATAGCCAAAAACATAAAATAAGATTGGCATGATATAGAATGTTGGGTTCCTTATCATCATCCCCTAAAGATTTGGGGGGAGGCCTTTTAAGCAACGGGAATAGCAGCTATAAAAGTCCTAGGGCAGGAAAGATGGCTTGTGTCAGAGGCAGAAAAGATGCCAGGACAACCAGAGAGGGGAAAAGGAGGGAAGCAGATGTATGAGGTAGTGTCACAGAAGGAGGCTGGAGCCAGATCAGGGGGACTTGTGGGCCAATTGGAAGTCACTGGGAAGGCAGCCAGAGAGACCTTCTAACATATAAATCAAGTCCTTTTACTACCTGCTTAAATGCCTTCACAGTTTATCCCTGGCTGGATGACCTTGGACGAGTTATTTGTCTTCTCAGAGCCTTTGTTTCTACATACATAAAGACCCAATCTTACCTGCTTCATACAACTGATAGGAAGATGGGAATAACATGAGAGAAGCATCTAGTATGACATCTCATGTGCACATGATAGCGGTAATTTAAAAAATTGTATATAATATAGAAAACATGAAGAGTTAAGGGAATAAAATGGTACACTATTTTAAAACAAAGCCTCAGCCGCTTCCATCTTCAGAGTACATGATTTTTAGTAATATCATGTACAAGAGAACTACGTTGGGGTCTTAGTAACAAGATGCCTTGAATATGAACTAAGAATTAGCTTTAAATATCAGGGTTCAGAGAATATCTGTCATATTAGTCTCTATGCTTTCATCTTAAAGAACCACTTTTATTGGGGTCACCTTCTAGCAACATTACATATCCTCGTGGGAAGAAATGACTAATTTCTATAATCTATTGACAACTAAAAAGTAATATTGAGCTAACCCAGCCCCATTTATTTTATTCTCATCTTTTATTTAATTCCACTTCTTGGTGAGCAGTTCAGAATCAAAATCCATAAAGAGCCTTGTTGACCTTCTGTTCAAGCACTACTAATGCAAAATGGAAATACGTACTTTGCTTGCTGTAAAGCTGACAAACTATAGAAACGATCTGAATCACTAAGGAAGATCCTTCAGTCATTGGGATTCTTCCTGGCATGGTTTTTACCCCTCAGAACTTAAAGAGCATTTTCCGTCTTCTTTGATAGAAGATATGGGCTAACCCATCAAGCACTATTCTTTTAAAAACACCCAGTCAAGTTCCTGGTAAGAAATAATAGATGTATTACTTTGGTCTCCTTTTCCAGCTGCCCTCTTAGTTCTTCAATCTGCCAAGTGAAGTTATTCTTTTCCCTTGAAGTTGGCTTATCAGAGCCTCCTTTTCTTCCAGTCTCTTTAGGAGCTCACCTGCAGAAAGATCTCACAAATAAGTTAATCATGGCCTCCCTCATGTACTGCCTCCCCCACTTGACTTAATGACTGTAAGGGCAGTCAGAATGACTCCTACTCACATATTTTTGATATTTACAAAGGATCTGAGAGTCCTGTTATCAGCAAAATCTTGTCCATGATCCCATCTAGGACTTTTAAGAGAGCCCTAAAAAAAGAACTGAGTTTTACTAGAAAGTGTGAATTGATAACAGCTAATATTAGCTACTACTTATGGAGAACCTTCTATGCTGTAGATGCTTTATAGATGAGATATGAAAATTAAATTCACAAAGTCATCCTAGAAACAGTGCTACATACCCCATTGCTGAATATCACTACACTCACCTTTGAAGTACTCCCCTTGGCCATCTGATGACTGTAATGCTATTCAGCAATGAGGTATGTACCTTTTTTTTCTAGGATGAGTTTGCAAACTCAATCATCTGACTTCACATATTGTCTAGTTTAATTTTGCCTGATAACCATTTTGCAGAGGAGAAAACAGGGCAATTTGCTTAAATGTGACTGAAACAGAAACATACATAGCTAGTAATTGGTGAAGGTAGATTCAAGTGATGTTCTTACCCTAAAGAACACATTCTTTCTTCTATACCATGCTCCCGTGTTTATTACATATGGGTTTGCCAATTTCTGTCTGCATAAATTTTAGATAATTATAACTCTTTGGCCTCATGTGTAAAGTGAAAATAACAATGCAATACAAGTTTGTTAATGAAAATCAAATGAGTGTGAATATATTTTATGCAGTGAATTGTTAAATAAATATTAGAAATAGTCACTAAATTGTAGGAAATAGGACCATGAGAGGAGAAGTTCTATCATATGCTAGTTTATCCTCCCTGCTGCTTGTGTTAATTACGGTTGGCCTTTTGTATCTGTGGGTCCTGCATTCATGGATTCAACCAACAGAGGCCTGAAAATATTCAGAAAAATAGATGGCTGCATCTGTACTTAACACGTACAGGCCTTCCTTTCCTGTCATTACTTGTGAACAATATGGTGTAACAACTATTTACATAGCATTTATATTCTTTTAGGTTTTCTAAGTAATCTAGTGATGATTTAAAGTATGTAGAAAATATACCTAGGTTACACATATATGTAAATACTACACCATCTTGTATAAGGGACTTGAGTATCCGTAGATTTTGGTATCCGCAGACAGTTCTGAGACCAAGCCCAGGAAAAGTTAGTTTTTTCTGCAGTATAATTAGTACAATACTAAAAGTCCTAAATATATATGATTTCCACCCCTCATGCTACAAACAAGTTCTAAAGCTCTCAGCATTTTAAGAAATCATCTGTTTGAGTTAAAATTGTACTTCCCAAACATTTTGGTCTCAGAACACTTTACGTGCTTAATAATTATTGAGGACCCCAAAGAGATTTTATTCATGTTAGTTTTATATTAACAGATAGTATAGCAGAAATCAAAACAGAGAAATTGAAACTATATGTTTTTTCACTTTAAAATAGTAATGAACAATGATATACTAATATGTTAATATAAGTAACAGATTTTTAGGGGGGAAAAAAAATCTCTATATTTTCCAAAACCAAAAAAAAATTAGTGAGAAGAATGACATTGTTCTACTTTTTTTTTTTTTTAATCTAGGGCTTAATAAAAAAGAGCTAGAATCTCACATCTGCTTCTGAGTTTAATCTATTTATAATATAGAGGGAGTCCCTAAGTTACAAACATCAACTTACATACAACTCGCATTTAGAACAAAAGCTGATATACAAAGTCCCTGAGTTACAAATATCTGAATGACACACAACTCTTACTTATGAATGGAAACTATTATAGGTAATAGGTAAATGTACCTGTTTCAGCTTACATACAAATTCAACTTAAGAACAAAACCACAGAACCTATTTCATTTGTAACCCAGACATTGCCTGCATTGCTCTACTGATATCTATGAAGAAAATCTAGCCTCTCACAGACAGGTAGTTGGGGAGGGGAAGTACATTTTCTCAGTCTTTCAGATAATTGTGACCATGATTTGGTACTATATCAAAACTCAACAAACTTAAGTTTCTTAAGGGTTAGTTGCAATTTGTGAGCAAATTTCATTTCATTACATTAACCCTGTTACATTAAAATTCATTAGTCTATCTTAAACTTTGAATGGCTCATTTACCACACGTAATTTTGTAATATCATGCTGGGGTGACTTGAAAAGTACATATTCATTGAATTATCCAGATCTTCAAAATGTTGACACATTTTATTATACAACGTACAAAAGAAAAAATGAGTTATTTTTTCTTCACTTGGTCACTCAATACTTCCAATACCAGATGTGTGAGAAATTTCCCTATATGCCAAGCAATTCTCCAGAGGACACTAACTTGGTGTCCTACCATTTAACTCAGTTCTGACACTAACTACCCGGAGATAGTGTTTTCTGTATGTGAGCATATATATATATCACATATATGGGTTTTATGTGTTGTGGGCCTATATCATACCACCACCAATAATATTTACAAAATCATATTTGTCTACCTTAACACTAATCTCATCATAAAGGTGTTAAACTTGGGAGCTGTCAAGCTCGTGATGGCATATACATGTTTTCTAAAATCAGATTTTTGCCTAAAAGCTCCTATTTCATTGTTGGCAACAAATACTTTCAGTTGTATTCTTTGAAGTGACAAGTTTACTCTGTTCATTTTAGAGAAAATAACTGACAAAAATATACAAGTTTGAATGAGCCTAGTTTGTCAATCATTCTTTCAAGTAAAAGTGGTACTCTCTTAAAAAACTGCTGACTCAGCTGAGAACTTAAGTCACACTTCTTAGCTACAGTATAAAATAGTTCTTTATTCATACTTCTCGTTTTGTCACACAGAATATTAAAAAGATATAAAATGGGGGTTCAGATGTAACCAAATTAACTTTTACTGCTTCCTTAAGGATACCCTTAAGTGAAACTAACTTTTCTTTTTAGTCTGTGAGTACATATTGGTGAATACAATGATTACCAGTTGTGTTTAGTGCTGCTTCCTGAACTTGTGATAAAGCTTCAGCCATTTTAATCATCATTACTTTGCACATCAATTCAAATGGCAAAAGAATTTGAAAAGCAAATAGTATCTTAGTATTACAATGAAATATCTCTAACCTCATCGAACTACTATAGGGTGTCAGGGTCACTGGGGACCTATGAACCAAGCTTGAAGAATGTCTGGGTGGAAAATATCACATTTAAAAGGATTCTGAAAAATGCAAAATCCGTCATGGGCTTGAGACTAACATATCGTACATGTTACAGAATGAGTACCCACCTAATGGGGCTTACTTGACCACATTTACTACTGATATTCCCTGGAAGCAGCTGACAAGACAGGGCATGACAAAGAAACTTTGGCAGTAGCCATAATAAAAAAACAGCAAAAATTTTGAGCATGGACTCAGGGAGGAGAGGAGAGGCTTAGATAGGCATAAACTTAAAATTTAATTTACACAAAAGCCAAAAGGTAAAGTGAAAGAAAGAAATAAAAAGGTCCTGCAGCCTAAGCAGAATTATTGCCTCAGATCCACCTTATTTCACTCACCTACCCACCAATTTCCTCATCAAAAAAGTAAGTAGAAAATTAATGCCAGTGACTAAGGGGAGTCAGCCAGTGCCTATCAACACAAATGTCACGTAACTCTTCCTTCAGAGACAGACAGACACTATCCTCCGGCTTTGCTTCTGGACATGGGAGCCTACATACCAGCTATATCCTATACGACACAGATGATCAAACTGGGGACTTCGTAGCAAGCCAAATGTCACACACTCTTGATGGCAATATAAGAACCGTCCCACTAGATGTTCTTGCTAAAACCAAAAACACTGTCCCCTTGTAGGTGCCCAGGACTATAGTTTTGTCAACTAATTTCAATTTAGCATTGACCCTAAATTTAGGATCTATATATAGAGGTGTCTACTGGCAGAAGGATGTTATATAGCCCAAATGATCTTCACTTTTTTTAAATGTGTGCCTCTGAGCATCAAGAATGCATCATTTATTTTCATTGACCTGGGAATTCTATCTCTGGATATTACTAGTTCTACTTACAGGCAAACATCCTGCCACATGCTATTTATAGCAGAGAAACAAGTCAAGTTACAGGTCCATCTACTTGGTGAATTAAAAGCAGCCATTATAAATGGATGAGCATACAATATACAAAAAACCTTATGATAAATTTTTTAAAAAATGAAGAGATTGCTATAATATAAAAGTCTAGAAAAACATATATCAATAGTGGTTAATAGTCAAGAATAAACCATAGAGCACTTTTCTAACTTTAATTTATCAAATGTTTGTGGAGCAATAGTAAGTGCCAGGTAGTATTCCAGATGATCGATACTCATATATCAATGAACAAAGACCCCTGTACTCATGGACCTTATATTCTGACAGATGAAAAAAATAAACATACATTATTTCTAGAATGTAGTTTCCTTGAAAGTAATAAATACTAAGAAAAAAGAAGCACTTTGAGGAAATGGGTTGATAGTGCTCTAATGTCACCTTCTCAATAGGGCCTATCCTGACTTGCCCCAGAAATGCACTTCATCAGCCCTAATCTGCAAATCTGTGCAGAATCAACAAGAAATCCTAGGCAGAGGAAGCAGTTGGGGCAAGGCTCTAGGGAGGAAATGTGCCAGTGTTCAAAGCACAGCAAAAAGTCAATAAGGCGAAGGCAAAGTAAGAGAAGGGGCAGGTGGAAGATCAGATCAGAGGGGCCATGAGCCAATCACATACGCCCATGTAGCCCATTGTACAGAATGTGGCTTTCACTGAGTGTAAAAAGAGATGTAGCTTCATCAATGACATTTTTAAAATGCTCATTCAGTGAAGTAGAAGTTGCACACAAGTCATGACTAGTAGACTGTGTGCTGAACCCAATCATCTCTTGATATTGAGAGTTATTTCTATGGACTGCATATTGCTTTTCTACTTCTTGGAAGAGAGCTAGGCGGGGCCTCCTAAAGGTGAACAGACGTAATGGTTCCCAGACAAGAGCCATGTGTGTGGACAAGAGTATCTCAGAGGCTTTATTCCACCATTTAAATGCCCGATAGTCTCAGAGGATAGTTCATTAATTCAGTTATGCCTCCATGAGACTGCTGGGAATGAGGATGACTCATGAGTGACAGCACATTACTTACCACTCTCACTCTGAAGCTTTGACTTTTGTTCTGTCAAGTCTTTGGCCAACTGAGTTGCCTCATCTAGTTTGCACTTGATTCATTCAAGCACTTTTCATAGAGAACATGGAATTTCTCAGCATTAGCCTATAAGTGGAGAAAGAAGGATTGGTCATGGCTCAAAGCAGCTATGCTGAATTAGTTGTGCAAGGAAGGAGGGGATAGGTGGCTCATGGGACCCATGTGCTCTCTTCTGCAGTAAAGACCATAGCCAGCTTTGGGAAATCACTTCTTTTAATATAAGCGAGTCCAATCAACTCTAGGGCAACTCCTGGATAACTAAGATGCTTAACCTTTGCAAACAGTAGGTATCAATGGAAAAACCCTACTCCCTGGGCTTAAGTCCCTTCCAAAATTCTTTGCTCTTCTCTTTTGAAGAAGGAAATATGTAAAATGCTAATGAGGTACATGGTCATTTTCTGATATTATATATATATATGCAATAAACTTTCTTTTTCCTTCCACTAATATATAACTTTCTTTTTGATCACAATGCCTAGAATCATACTTAGCACATCATAGGAGCTCAATGAACAATCCAGATAGAAATCCAGAGAGAAGGCAGAACAAGAGGGAAGAAGAAGGAAGTCTGTAAGGGCTGCCCCCATAGGATAGGAGAAAGTAGATGGATCAGAGCTGCAATAACCTAACAGCAGAAATGTGAGCTGTCAAAGCAACTGCACCCTCCTCATTTCTGTGGCTGCAGGTTCAAGATAATCCTGTTGGGCTAATACTTCAATTATAAACTCAGGTTCTCAAAATTGGCTTTTCATGGCTGGAGAAAAAAATATGGCATTGGCCTTTTCACTTCTACCTGATTTAGATAACCCATCTAGGCACCAGATTCTTGCCATGCCTTGTAAACTCTTAATTTATACAGCAGCCCATGAGGCCTTTGTCTCTGCAGAAAAAATGTGTACTATAGAAATGAAAGTATAAGGAGACAGAGAAAGGAATACACGAGGAGAATTTCCAGAAAATGGTGATACCTGGTAAAATGGTGAAAACTGCTGAGAAGCCTAGTAGTTGCAACTTCAACCTAATTGTTAGGATACAGCAATGGCCAAAACCCAGGAATATTTAGAAGATGATGCTGTAATAAGTCCTCTGGAAAACATCTGAATCAGTAAAAACTTTAGCCATCTCTGGTAGAGCCTATGTCCTGCTGAAGATTGTTTTCCTCAAGCTTACTAGTGACTATTCTAAATTTTCTATGAATGTTGCTAAATTATGTCTTCTTGTATCTCCCATGGAGTGCTTGACACACAGTAGGAATTTAATAGTCCCTAAAATACTTAAATTATTGCAAACTTTGGTGAAAGGCTGGCCAACATACCTACAGAAGTTTACCAAGATTATATTCAAGCTTTCCTCCTAAATCCTGACCTCCAGACTTGTTTTAACTTAGTCAAGCTGCTACCCACTGATCAGCAAACAAGAACCAAGTCAGGCCCATGCCCATTTGGAGGCTGACAAGTAAAACCATGTAGTTCCAGCCCGCAGATGTCCTGCAGCCCACCCAGGCATGGTGGTGGTGGTGGTGGTGTTGTGAAAATAGATCTGGCAGAGATTCCCTGACCAGCTTCTCACACAGTGCCAACAGGCTCTCCAGGTTGGAACATTAACATTAAATTCCAGGTGTGCTCAATGATCCACTTTCCACTTGCAACTAGAGGGTACAGTTCTAGGTTGCCTGCACAGTTTCAAATTATATTTTGAATGAATTCGTTTGTTCTCACTTCTGAAAGTGACTTTTATAATCAAAGTCAGGGCACTCATTTTTTTTCTTCACAATATCCCTCAAACTTTCAGATTTGCTTTATGAATGAGAAAACTGAGCATGAGAGAAATACCTACATTTAGACAGCTACTAAGTGTTGGAATTGAGATTTGAACCGAAACTGCCTGTGCAGATGCACACACAAAAAGTCAAATATTAGATTCCTACATATTCTTTGTATGAAGTAGTGATAGCAAAGGAAATGGTAAGGATTAATTGACAATGTCCAAGTTGGCCTGAATTATCCCAAATCCTGGGTCCTGGAGGAAAATGGATAAAAGTATGATGACTATGAAAACCATCTATATTTTATGACAAGTCCGATAATAAATGGCCCATTAACTGAGCCAGGAGGAACAAATCCAAGTGTGAGGATTGGTGTGTCTGTTTATGGCCCTAAATATGCTATGGTATGCACTGTTTGCTGAGGGTGAAAAAGTACAGCTCTCTATAAGACAAAATAGTCAATGGTGTGTGGAAATGGCAAGAAAAGGAGCCAAGGAGTCCCCCAATTTTCAAGAGAGGTCCACGTGGGTGCAGGCCAGCTTGGCTATGCATGTCTGTAGATTGGGCTGTCCACCTGGACAGATAGAAAAGGCATTTTCCCTTAGGTATAAGCTTAACATGGTGGGGATTCAGGCACTAAGCAAGTAACCACTGGTATAATGTTTGCAATTTATAAAATATTTCACATGCAGAATCTATAATAGACAATGAGGTTGTTTAGGTAAAGATAGCTTGTGCAAGGGTACAACACACAAGAATTTCAAATCTAAGCATAAGGATAAACAGAAAAAATTGATGCCAGAGAGGAAGGGGTTAATGAAATAATGGACATTTATCTTATAGCTGATTCTTAAAATGATACATAAAAATGCTGCCTCTCAGAAACACGGGAACCAATGGGAATCCAAAATAATCAAGATAATTGTGAGACTGCCTATAACTTCTAAATTGCCCTGGGACTCTCTACCAGCTTTTGAAAATGATTTCATTTACACTGTACCAATAAGCACTGGCATTCTTAGCATTATAATGCAGAAAAAAAAAAAAAAAAAACAAGAAAAAGTTCAGCATGACGTAAATGACTATAAGAACAAAAAAGAAACAATTTGCCCCACAAAAATATATTTAAGGCAGCCCCAGAATGTGGTCACCCTCAGAAACACATACGATTAGGAGTCAGAGCCCATCTTCTCCATAGCATTGTGTGACTTGGGCAAGTCACTGAATCCATGAGTTCCAAGAGGCATATGTAAAAGTATGCTAGTAATTGAGTGCACAGATTGTACAAAGCACTGTAGTAAGCATAAACGAAACCTATCTGTTGCCTTAGAGATGTTTTCAATTTAAGCAAAGTTAAAAGACTAGAAAATGCACCAGAACAAGAGAGACTCAAGAAGTTCTACAGGAATTCAGAAACAGGTGAACCTTTAATACAGGAGATTGAACTTGAGCATTACAGAGAGAAGAACTAGTTTGGAAAGGCACAGCTGAAGAAAAATGGATATTTGGTGGAAGGCAAGAATTATAATTTAGTTGAAACAGAAGGTCTATGAAACAAAGTAATGGGATCTAAAACTGGCAAGGCGAATTGAATGTGATTATAGCCATAGGGTACCTTAACAGAAATTTGGAGTTCATTTTTTAAACAGAACATAATGCTTTAGAAATATTGATCCAGGTACTATCTAGGATAGATTGGGGAAAGAAAAGACTGAAAGCAAAACATGATAATTTAGGAAGCTAATATAATAGCCCAGTTAAAAGTAATGAGTGAGTCTGTGTGCTACACCTATAATCCTAGCACTCTGGAAGGCCAAGGTGGGAGGATTCCTTGAACCCAGGAGTTCGAGACAAGCCTAAGAAAGAGCAAGACCCTATCTGTTCTAAAAATAGAAAAACTAGCTAGGCTTTGTGGTGGACACTCTTAGTCCCAAATACTCGTGAGGCTGAGACAGGAAAATTGCCTGAGCCCAGGAATCTGAGCTAGCTGTGAGCTAGGCTAACATCATGACACTCTAGTCTGAGTAACAGAGTGACACTCTGTCTCGGGAAAAAAAACAAAGAAGCAAAGAGAAATCTAACTAAGAATGGGAATGAAAAGCTATAAAACAGTGAAGATTGAACTGCTACAATAATTGATGCCAAAGAACGAGAAAGAAATAATTGAGGATCAGAACCTGGGTCATAGGAAGAACCAGGTGGCAAGTGACAAAAACATTCAGAGGAAATGCCAGCTTTAGGAGATAATGGCTCGGTTCTAAACATGCTGACTTGGGGAAAGGAAGATAGTACCCATCTTTGAGAGAACAATTTAAGAGAATATTGTTAAAGCAAGCAGGAAATAAAGACAGATCACTAGAACTGAAGGAGTAAGGAGGTTGGGAGGTATATACCTATTTCTGGGAAATAGTCTCCAAAGACAGTCACCCAATGAGCTGCCCCCACTGGGGCCTTGTGCCTTGTAACTGACAGGAGTCATGCAGAATCACTCCAGAGCATTGTGATTTCTAAAGCACAAGAAATTTTGCAAGTTCTGCCTTGGTCCCTTGGAGCACTTGCTCTGAGTACCCTGAATTGCCATGTAAGCAATTTGACCCCTCTGTGGCTGCTGTGCTGTGAGGAAGCCCATGATAGCCGCTTGGAAAGAGATTTCCAATCAGCCTGCAGCTGTTTTAGCTATCCCAGCATGGAAATCAGACATGTGAATGGAAAAACCCTCCCAATAGTCCAGCTTCACCATCATCTGACTGCAACCATATGAGTTGACCCTGTCAACAGCCACAACCAACAGAAAAAATAAGCAATTTTTATTTTGAGTGATGAAGTTCTTGAGTGATTTGTTATATCGCAAGAGATAAATTAAAGACTATTCTTTTGCAAGAGACACAAATATAAAGCAGATATGAATAGACCTTTCTTTCCTCTCAAGATACCATCTCTAGTGTCTGAGAAAAGGTCTTTATTTGGATTTGGTTTTGTTTTTTAGAACCTGTGAATGATGATTATTATATTTTATTCTTAGGGACAAGAAGAAAGGTATAATTGAAAATAAAAACACAATGTATAAGGTAAAAAGAGAAGTGACACTGAATGGCCTTAATCTTATCAGATCTTATTTATTGAAAGGAAGTATTTAGAGAAGCAAGGTTAACATCTGAGGAGGTATTTTGTATAAAATAAAACAGGAGTGAATTAGACGAATAAAGAAATGAGCAGCAAAGTCTAGGGTAGCGGTTCTCAAACTGTGGGTTGCAAGCCACAGGAACTGTATTCAAGGGCTGAAATGTTGAGAACCACTAGTCTAGAGGAAATTGGAAAGTATGAAAGTCATATCAAATTAGCATAGATTTATGGTGAATTTAACAGCTTTAGGATTTTTTGACTGCTACTAAAATGTACAGAATAATTCCCAAGAAGGAACAGAGGAAGGTCAGAGTAGGACTTTCTAGGGCCTCACTGGGCTGCAGAAGATTATAAAGGAAGCTTACAGGCCGTGGAGCTAGAGGGTCTTCAGTGCCCAGTGAAAGACAGAACCACAGGAAATGGAGAATACTGAAGAGACAGAGGAGAAGTGACAGTATTAAAAGAGAGACCTTTAGGAAGTGATGAGGGAGGAGCCCCCACAAATGGCATTAGGGACTTTGTAACAAGGTACAAAGCACATTCATCCCTTCTTTCCTCTTATCCTTCTTCCATGTGAGAATGTAGTAGGAGGCATCATTTCTGAAACAGATTCCTCAGCAGACAATGAATCTGCCACTACCCTGATCTTGAACTTCTCAACCTCTAGAACTGCAAGAAAGTAATTTCTATTATTTATAAATTATCTACTCTGGGGCATTTTGTTACAATAGTAACACAATTAAACTAAGAAAGAAATTGGTATCAAGAAGTGAGGATGCTGCTGAAAGAAATACTTTAAAAATGTGAAAGTATTTTAAAATACTTTAAAAATAGGCAACAGGCAAAGGCTGGCAGAGTTCAGAGTACACACTAGGAAACTGCCTTGAATGAGCATGAAGGTTATTCTGGTGAGTGCTCAGAGGTTACTGAAGTGGTTGTGGTCAGAATGATGGTAGCGTTTTACAAGGGTACATGTTAAATCTACTAAGGGTAGAATATAAATGTCAACACAATAAGAAAAATGTGGTAAAGGCTATGTTAACCAGTTTGATGAAAGTATTTCAAAATGTATATAAAACCAGCACATGGTGCCCCATCATTGCAGTAATGTACAGCTATGATTTAATAAAAATAAATAAATAAATAGTGGTAGAAATAGGAATAGTAAAGTTTATTCTATTGACAGAAATGAGGAATATCTTACTGGAAACTGGAGGAAAGACTATCCTTTTTATAATGTGGCAAATAATTTGATTGAATTGTATTGGAATCTTAGCATTTTGTGAAAGGTAGAACTCGAGATTGATAAACTAGGATGTTCAGTGGAAGAAATCTCTCAGCAAAGTGTTCCGGGCTGCATGGTTTCTCTGTATTGCTTAGGGTAAAATGTCAAGAGAGATAAATGAATTAAAGATGGAATTTATAACCAAAAGAGAAGCAGAAGTTAAAGATTTGGAAAATTCTCAGCATGGCCAGATTATAAAGAATTAAAAAAAAAAAAAAATGTGTGTGTAAAAAGGGTGTAGCCAACCAAATATATGAGATTTGCATGAATAGAAAGAAGCCACATGTGATTCATCAGGACAATGGAAAAATGACCCCAAAGGAATTTCTGAGAGCTTGGTAGCTGCCCCACCCATCATAGGCCCAGATGGCTGGGGCATTGAAGACACCTAGAATGTCCCTGGGACCTCTGTGCTTGCTGCCCAGGAGCACCTCAAGTCTCTGCTCCACACATGCCAGCACAGCACTCCTCTGCCATCCTAGCTGTGGCTGGAGCAGACCCAGGTGCAGCTCTGGCTGCTGCTCCAAAGGACACAAGCAGGAAAACTTGCTGGCATCCATGCGGGGCTAATTCTGCAGGAGCTGTGGAGGTAGAACTCCTCCACCTAGACTTCAAAGGATTTCTTAGAGAGAATTTAGGGACCCAGACAGATAATTGCCACAGGGTGGGGCTGCCACACAGAACCCTCAATAGGGCAGCACTCTGTGGAGCCCTGAGGGTACAGCCCCCAGCAGGTAGCAGCCTGGGAAAGCCACAGGCACCTAACTCTAATCCCTGAGAGCTACCCTGTGGGTGCACCCAGCAAAGCCATGGGGACAGGGCTGCCCAGGTCTTAGAGGCCCAACTTCTACCTCAGCGTGCCTAGAAGGTAGGACACAATCAAAGAAGATTGTTCTCAACTCTATTTCATGTCCCTTGGTTTGTTCAATTTTGGACTCAACCTTTCATTACCTCTTTTTCTTTCCTATTTCTTCCTTTTCGAATGGGAATGCCTATCCTATACCTGTCCACCATTGTGTTACAGAAGCACAAAACTTGTTTAATTTCCCAGTTTCACAGCTAAAGGGGGGATTTTCCTTGGGATAATTTATCCCTTCAGTCTCACCCATTTTTGATCTAGATGACATTTTTACTGATACCAGACCCTAACCACCCTGAACAACAAAGCTGCCAGCCAGCTGCTGGCCTGGGATCACATGAGGATGAACAGATTGCTAAGCTGGATGTCTTACAAACTGTAAACCTTTGTGCAACAGCAGTTTATGATGAACCTTTATGGACTAAACAACCTCAAGACAATGCTGGTCATGTAAGGCTGTTTCCCAACAGGGTTTTTGAACATGCGAAAATTTCACCATTGCCCTATGATGGGTCTCCCTGCTACTCAAGAGAAGACCTCTACTCTGTTGAGTAGGATCTGTTGCTTTCTTCCTCCACAAACCTTCCCGTAGCCTGTTGGCTTGCTCTTAAATGTATTCCTGTGTGAAGCCAAGAACCCACTTTATAAGTTTGGGGGGGCCTTCCTTTCTTCATTACTTCTTTTCTTGCTGCTCAGGAGCAGCAAGAATGGAATGGAATGGAATTAGTGGCCTTATAAAAGACGTACTAGGTCCCCTTTCCCCTTCTTCCATGTCAAGACACAGCAAGAGACATCTTTGAACCAGAGCTCCCTCACCAGACATCAAATCTGCTAGTACCTTGATATTAGACTTTCCAGCTCCAGAACTGTGAAAAATAATTTCTATTATTTATAAATTACCCAGACTGTGGTATTTTGTTATAGTGGCAGGAAAGAACTAAGACGCGGGGTTTATAGAAAGAGAAGGAGAGAGGAGCAGGGTAACTGTTTCTACGAGTGTGGTTTTTAAAAGAAACGTATGCTAAACACTTTAGTAACCGCTCCATATCTCCGAAGATATTCTATATTTTGGGAGCCATAGTCCATGGAGATCAAGCTTTATTGCTGGGTCATGTCTTTTCCAGTGGACTTTACAAATTTTTCTTAGAAAGAATGGAAGTTATAGCAACTAGGTATTCACTCAGCTTAACCTAAAGCAAGGCTGCTCTCCACTAGCAGAAGGTACGGTTGCTGGTACCCATGCTATAATAGTAACCACTTGACATAAGCGTACAGAGTATAGATTATGGGCATAGCAAAAAGAACATGTGATGAAACTTTTGTCTAGTGCTGCTGGCTGGTTAAAGAGCTAAATGAGAAGAAGTTCCTCTCGCTCAGCAAAGCTGTTTGTGTCCACCATTCATTCTAGTAGGCTCCAAAAATATCTGAGCCATGTATCTTCAAGCGAGATATAGCAAATGGCACTTTTTTAACCCACTTGTGCCATCACCAGGGAGACTTATAAGGAACATGGACTGTAATTCTGATAAAACCAGGAGCCACTGTCAGATCACATTCAAGTAATGGCTTTTTTTTTTTTATTATTATTAAATCATAGGTATGTACATTAATGCGATCATGGGGCAGCATACACTGGTTTTATAGACCGTTTGACACATTTTCACTCAAGTAATGGCTTTTGTGTGACCTTAATCATGACCACTGGGTTTAGGTCTTGTCTATACAATCTGAAGAACTGCCTTCATTAACAAATACCTTGAGTCACAAAAAAAAAAAAAAAAAAAAAAAAAAAAACTAGTTTGTTTTTATTTTACCTGCCCGCTAGCATCTACTTCCATGTTCAGAAGCCCAAAAGGAGGGCATGGGCATG